>QANY01008539.1:979384-991439 GCA_003255025.1 Datisca glomerata
CTATTCTGTCTCCCTCTCTCTTTCCCCCTCTATGTTCTGTCTCTCTCTCTCTTTCCCCCTCTCTGTTCTGTCTCTCTCTCCCCTCTCTATGCGTTTCTCTCTCCCTCTTCTTTGTCTCCTTCCCCCTCTCTGTTCTGTCTCTCTCTCTTTCCCCCTCTCTGTTCTGTCTCTCTCTCTCCCCTCTCTATGCGTTTCTCTCTCCCTCTTCTTTGTCTCCTTCCCCCTCTCTGTTCTATTTCTCTCTCCTTCGTCTCCCCTTCTTTGTTCTGTCTCTCTCCCCCCTCTCTGTTCTATCTCTCTCCCTCTTTCCCCCTCTCTGTTCTGTCTCTCTCTCTTCCCTATCTCTGTGCGTCTCTCTCTCCCTCTTCTTCGTCTCCTTCCCCTCTTTGTTCTGTCTCTCTCTCCTTCGTCTCCCCCTCTTTGTTCTATCTCTCTTTCCTTCGTCTCCCCCTCTCTGTTTTGTCTCTCTCTCCCCCCTCTGTGTTCTGTCTTTTTCTCTCTCCCCCTCTCTGTGCGTCTCTTTCTATTTCTTCTTCGTCTCCCTCCCCCCTCTCTGTTCTGTTTCTCTCTCTCTCCTCTGTCCCCATGTTGCGTCTCTCTCTCTCTCTCCCTCTTCTTCGTCTTCCTTTTCTGTTTTTTTCCTTTCTTTTGAACCGGTTCACCTGAACCAGACCGGTTCAGTCAGACCAGACCAGGCCGAATCGGTTCAGTCAGACCAGACCGGACTGAACCGACTCGGTCAGATTAGACCAGTTCAACCCGAGCAGATCGAACCGGCTTAAAACAGCATAATCGAACCAATTCAGACCACCCAAACCTTGTTGAACCGTTTTAAACTATTTGATAATTTCACCCGATGTGGTTTCCATCTGTTCCCAACCTCCCTTAGTTATTTAAACAATTGTAGATAATATATGAATTTTTGTGACCTGGGATCCTTGGATTGCAGGTCATTAGTTGCTGAATTTAATTCGTAGCGAATCCAAGTAAGTGGATTTACATAAAAGTTTGGTTCACATGTTATAAGTGTAGAATATACAATGTGAAATTGTTTAATTATTTCTTTATGTTCAATCTTATGATCAAGCATTTTATTTGTTTTCCATATTATGATGAAATTATTTACCATGTTATGTATGATTATAGAGTTATACATATAGTAGTTATGTGTTTATGCTCATGAACAAGTTATATGTTTACTTATGTATATACGATAACGTGAAATATGAATATTAATTCAAGTAAAAAGTGATAAGTAAATAAGAAGTAGACTTAGTCATGTCCCTTGATTATCAAGTAACCAGATTGTTCACGTCATGTTATCAAGTTATACAGTTGGGTGTTACCATGTTCATGTTAGCGTCCTTGAGGTTCAGATAACCTTAAGTGACATCAAGTTTCGGGACACCTAATATGTCATATTCACGTTCATGTTACAAGTTCAAGTTGTGAAACAGTTCTGGTTAGGTTGTTAATCGAGAGATATGTCTAGTCGAATTATAATCAAGCAAGTATAAGTATTGGCATGTATAAGCACAAGTTCAAGTTGTATGTTAATCATGAAATTGATGTATAACTTGATAACATAACAAGTATTTTATGTGACATGTGAACGTGTGAAATAAATTTGCATGAGTTATATATTTACATTTATGTCATGTGAAACTCATTAGTATGTGAATTTACTTACTGGGCATTTTAATACTCATCCCCCATAGATGATTGTGTTGTAGATGATGGTGAGCAGTATGAATAAGGGACTGTCATAGCAAACACGATTTTGATTTCTAAATTTAATTATGACTTCAGTTATTTCATATATTTATGAATACATATGTTTAATCTTTCATGTCATATGGATTTTCGTGCTTCACTTTATTACAGTTTAATGAATCATTCATTTCAGTTTAATGTATTATCTTAAAATAATTTTTATGCTTCCACTATTTAAGGTTAAAAATTAGGGCAAAATTAGGGTTTTCAATTTGGGAATTTTCTCAAATTAGAGTTTTAATTGAATTGGGAAATTTTAAAATCTTAAAATTTCAAGCATGTTTAACCCTCGGGAATCGAGGCGTTACAGTTTGGTATCAGAGCCAAGGTTTTAGATTCTGTAAACTATTCTACATAAAAAGTATGGCATGTCACTCACTCTACTCCTCCATCATCTTACAAGTCTGGTACGCATGTTATATATATGTTTTAACTATAGAATCAGTTGATATGTTTTAGATTCGTTATGACACATTCGATTACGTTTATGTTATTTTGCGCGTCAAAATTTTAGACTTTTGGTAAGTCTTCGGTTGTATGGTTAGTAGTACGATGGCGCCCCCTACAACGAACAACAACAGTCACGCACCAGTCAATCCTACTATTGACCCTCCAGCAACTATGGTGGAGATGTTTCAAGAGTTCTTGGAATTGTTAAGGCAGACGGCGACAGCTCGCCCGACACAATAAGTACAACAACCACAGCAAACACCAGTGGACATACAGTTGATACAAACCTTCAGGAGGCTGAATCCACTTGAATTTGATGGCCATTCATCCGATCCACTGGTAGTTGATGAATGGATTGCAAGACTGGAGCAGATTTTCCAGTTTATGCCATGTTCTGAGATTCAGATGGTTGTTTGTGCAACATTTATGCTAACACAGGAGGCTCGAAAATGGTGGGAGCTCATATGGAGAACTCACGACATTGACAGTAATCTAGTGGCATGGGATCGTTTCAAGGAACTTTTCCTTGAGAAATATTTTCCGATCACGGTCAGAATAAAGAATGAGGTCGAATTTCTCAGACTTGCGTAAGGAGCTATGAGTGTAACTGAATACGAGCGGAAGTTTGAAGCATTGTCTCGGTACGCCATGCACTATGTGGATAACGAGATAAAAAAGGCTCAGACTTTTGAAAGAGGACTGCGTCCAGAGATTAAGAGTTCAGTGTCACTTCTTAAGCATACCACTTATGCAGCGGTGGTTGAGGCAGCTTTACTGATGGAATAAAATCTTCCACCACGTGCACCACCTCGGTGAGAGAAATCATTTCATGGAAAGAGGAAATCACAGAATTCTCATCAGGGTCCTCACAATGCAAAAAGACAGATGATCAAATCAAATCCCTTTATGTGCTACATGTAACAAACATCATGTTGGTCAATGTTTTAAGGCAATCAATGCTTGTTTTAAGTGTGGAAAGACTGGGCATTACCTCAGACAGTGCTCTCTGCTTGCTCATGGACAGACCCGTGATCTTGCTAGTGGTAGAGCTAAAGGAAAAGTATTCGCATTAACTCGCCAGGAATCTGAGCAGTCGGATGTAGTTGTGGCAGGTATGTACTTGTATTAGAACATTCAGCTTTCACATTGATTGATTCTAGATCCACGCATTCTTTTATTTCTACTTCATTTGTAACTCATGCATCATTGCATGTTTTGCCTTTGGGTTTTGAATTATGTGTTTCTACGCCTTCTGGAGCTTCCCTTCTAACTAATAAGGCGATAGAGAGTTGTTCAGTGATGATTGCAGATAATGTTATGTGTGCTAGACTTATAGTCCTAGGGATGCATGATTTTGATGTAATCCTAGGGATGGATTGGTTGGCTGTAAACTATGCCAACATAGATTGTTATCGAAAGGAAGTTCGATTCCTACCTCCTGGTAGGCCAAGCTTCAAGTTTAGGGGATCCAAGCAATGCTCAATACCGAAGGTTATATATGTTTTGCGGGCATAACGCCTACTTGATCATGGTAACTGGGGTTACTTAGCTTCTGTTGTGGACATAACTAAGACACATGTTGATATTGGATTGGTTCTGGTCGTTTCTGAATTCTTGAATGTTTTTCCTGATGATTTGCCGGGACTTCCTCCTCCTCGAGAGACGGATTTTCATATTGAGTTGGTACCAGGCACTGCCCCTATATCCAAAGCTTTGTATCATATGGCTCCTGCAGAGTTGAAAATACTTAAAGATCAACTTCAAGAATTACTGGATAAGGGTTTCATAAGACCCAGTATTTCACCTTGGGGTGCTCCACTGTTATTTGTTAAAAAGAAAGATGGATCAATGAGGCTATGCATTGACTACAGGGAATTGAATAAAGTCACTATCAAGAATAAGTATCCGTTACCGCGCATTGAGGATTTGTTCGATCAACTTCAGGGAGCATGAGTATTCTCTAAGATTGATTTAAGATCAGGATGCCATCAGCTCAGGATTCAAAATGAGGATATTTCCAAGACAGCGTTTCACACTTGTTACGGCCATTACGAGTTTGTAGTGATGTCGTTTGGATTAACTAACGCTCCGGCAGCCTTTATGGATTTAATGAACAGGGTGTTCAAGGTGTACCTAGATTCTTTTGTAATTGTCTTTATTGATGATATTCTGGTGTACTCTAAATCGGAGGCCGAACATATGAATCATCTTAAGATTGTTTTGCAAACATTAAGGACACACTAGTTATATGCCAAATTCTAGAAGTGTGAGTTTTGCTTCAGCAAGTGTCAATGCTTGGTCATGTGGTATCTCAAGATGGAATCTCGATTGACCCGTCTAAGATTGAAGCAGTGCTTAACTGGCCTCAGCCGACAAATGCTGGGGAAGTTCGCAGTTTTCTGGGTTTAGCAGGATATTACAGAAGGTTTGTTGAAGGTTTTTCAAAGATTGTTGCTCCACTTACTCAGTTGACCAGGAAGAATGCCACATTTTCTTGGACGGCCGAGTTTGAGAAATGTTTTCAGAGCCTTAAATAAAAATTAGTGACAGCACCAGTGTTGACCATTCCAGATGGTAAGAGTGACTTTGTAATATACAATAATGCTTCTAAAAGAGGTTTGGGTTGTGTTTTGATACAACAGGGAAAGGTCATAGCATATGCATCTCGCCAGCTCAAACCCTATGAACAAAATTATCCTACTCATGATTTGGAGTTGGCTGCAGATGTTTTTGCCCTCAAGATATGGAGACATTATTTGTATGGCTGTAAGTGTCATATTTACATAGATCATAAGAGCCTTAAGTACCTTATCACTAAGAAAGAACTTAACATGAGGCAACGCCGTTGGTTGGGATTGGTGAAGGATTATGACTGCGAGATCATTTATCACCCAGGAAAGGCAAATGTAGTGGCTGATGCCTTAAGTCAAAAATCAGCTCGTTCAGCAGCTCTTATTACTTCTCAAGGACATATCTTGGAGGATTTGGAACGTGCTGAGATTCAAGTGTTGCTGAAGGATACTACAACACAACTAGCCCAGCTCATAGTTCAACCATCATTACAGTAGCGTATTATTGATGCACAGAACTCAGACTCGGAGTTGCTTCTGACTCGTAGTGAAGACAGTTAAGACAAAAGATAAGGGTTTGGAATTCATGACGAGTCAGCTTTTCACTTTCATGGAAGACTGTGTGTTCCTAAACATGCACTCTTTAGGCAGGAATTGCTCACGGAGGCTTATAGTTCACCATACACTGTCCACCCTGGTAGTACTAAGATGTATCACGATTTAAAGTTACATTATTGGTGGAATGGTATGAAGCGTGGCATTACTGAGTTCGTTAGTAAGTGTTTGGTGTGTCAACAGATCAAGGCTCAAAGACAGCGACCATCTGGGGTTTTACAATCTTTAAGTACTTCTGAATGGAAGTGGGAACATGTAACTATGGATTTCGTTTCGGGGCTACCTAGAACGGTAAAGGGTTTTAACTCCATTTGAGTTGTGATGGATCGTCTTACTAACTCTACACACTTTTTGCCTGATAAGACTACTTTTTCAGTTAAGGATTGGGCTCGGTTATATGTTCGTGAGATTGTTCGACTTCATGGGGTTCCAGTGTCTATAGTGTCCGATCGGGATCCACGGTTCACGTCAAACTTTTGGCGGAGCTTACAAAAAGCTTTGGGAACACAGTTGAATTTCAGTACAACTTTTCACCCGCAATCTGATGGGCAATCTGAGCGAACAATTCAGACGTTAGAAGATATTCTTTGAGCTTATGTCTTGGATTTCTCTGGTAGTTGGGACGCACACTTGGCACTTGTGGAGTTTGCTTATAATAACAGTTATCAGGCAACAATTGGTATGGCTCCGTTTGAGGCACTTTATGGAAAGAAATGTCGTCATCGGTTCATTGGAATGAAGTTGGTGAACGAAAGTTTTTGGGCCCTGACTTGGTTCAGTCCATGAATGAAGCTATTCAGAAAATTAGAGATAGAATGAAGACCGCTCAGAGTAGGCAAAAGAGTTACGCATATGTCAGGAGGAAGGATCTCGAATTTGAAGTGGGTGATCATGTGTTTCTCAAAGTTTCCCCATCGAAGGGTGTTATGTGTTTTGGTCGCAAGGGGAAGCTTAGTCCCAAATTTATTGGCCCGTTTGAGATTTTGGATCGTATTGGTCCTTTGGCATATCGACTCGCTTTACCACCAGCTCTTTCAGGTGTTCATAATGTGTTTCACATCTCGATGCTTTGTAAAGACATGTCTGACCCAACGCCTGTCTTTATTTTGAACCTCTAAAGTTCGTGATGATCTCACTTATAAGGAGAAGCCAATCAGAGTTCTAGAGTGCAGGAAATAAACTCTTCGTAATAGAACGGTTCAACTAGTCAAGATTCTTTGGAGAAATCATCGGATCGAGGAAGCAAGATGGGAACGAGAAGCTGAGATACGTGTCAAGTATCCAGAGTTATTCCTGTAAGGTATTTTCCTTTCGAGGATGAAAGTTCTTAAGGAGGGGAGAATGTAATACCCAAGTATTTAATAAAGGGTATTTTTATAATTTAGAACTCACTCACACCATATATGCACTTACACTCTAAGCCATCTTATTTGTTTTTTTTTTGTGTTCTCTCTTAACCATTTTCCCCTAAATCTCTCTTTTGTTATCTCAAACTAATCCTTGTAACCACCTACAACTCTCTCTCCCCTTTTTATATGACTGCACATCTCTACTTCATCTAGTTTCTTCTTCATCAATTATCCTCTATTAATCAGGGTATGATTTCTTCTCTATCTCTCTCTCTCTATCTCTCTATCTCTCTCTCTCTCTCTCTCTCTCTCCTTCTCTCCCTCCTTCTTCTTCGTCTCCCTTTTCTGTTTTTTCCCCTCTCTGTACGTCTCCCTCTCTGTTCTGTCTCTCTCTCCCCCCTCTCTGTTTTGTCTCTCTTTCTCTCCCTCTCTCTGTTTTGTCTTTCTCTCTCTCTCTCTCTCTCTCTCTCTCTCTCTCTCTCTCTCTCTCTCTTTTTCCCCTCTCTATTATGTGTCTCTCACTCTCTTCCCCCTTCTGTTATGTCTCTCTCTCTCTTTCCCCCCTCTCTGTTCTATCTCTCTCTCTTTCCCCCTCTCTGTTTTGTCTCTCTCTCCCCCTCTCTGTGCGTTTCTCTCTGCCTCTTCTTCGTCTCCTTCCCCCTCTCTGTTGTGTCTCTTCTCCTTTGTCTCCCCTCTCTGTTCTGTCTCTCTCTTTCCCCTCTATGTTCTGTCTCTCTCTCTCTTTCCCCCATCTATGTTCTGTCTCTCTCTTTTTCCCCCTCTCTGTTCTGTCTCTCTCTCTCTCTTCCCCCTCTATGTACGTTTCTCTCTCCCTCTTCTTTGTCTCATTCCTCTCTCTGTTCTGTTTGTCTTTCCTTCGTCTCCCCCTCTCTGTTCTGTCTCTCTCCCCCCTCCCTATGTTCTGTCTCTTTCTCTCTCCCCCTCTCTATGCGTCTCTCTCTCTCTCTTCTTCGTCTCTCTCCCACCTCTTTATTCTGTTTCTCTCTCTCCTTCGTCCCCCTGTTGCGTCTCTCTCTCTCTCTCTCTCTCTCTCTCCCCCCTCTTCTTCATCTTCCTTTTCTGTTTTTCCCTTCTTTTGAACTGGTTCGCCTGAACCGGACCGGTTCAGTCAGACCGGACCGGATTGAACCGACTCGGTCAAACTAGACCAGTTCAACCCGACCAGACCGAACCGGCCTAAACAGCATAACCGAACCAATTCAAACTACCTGAACCTTGTTGAGCCATTTTAAACCATTTGATAATTTCACCCGATGTGGTTTCCATCTGTTCCCAACATCGCTTAGTTATTTAAATAATTGTAGATATTATATGAATTTGTTGTGACTTGGGATCTTTGGATTGCAGGTCATTAGTTGCTGAATTTATTTCGTAGCGAATCCAAGTAAGTGAATTTACATAATAATTCGGTTCATATGTTATAAGTGTAGAATATACAATGTGAAATTGTTTAATTATTTCTTTATGTTCAATCTTATGATCAAGCATTCTATTTGTTTTCCATATTATGATAAAATTATTTACCACGTTATGTATGATTATATTTTGAGTTATACATGTAGTAGTTATGTGTTTATGCTCATGAACAAGTTATATGTTTACTTATGTATATGTGATAACGTGAAATATGAATATTAATTCAAGTAAAAAATGATAAGTAAACAAGAAGTAGACTTAGTCATGTCCCTTGGTTATCAAGTAACCAGATTGTTCACGTCATGTTATCAAGTTATACAGTTGGATGTCACCATGTTCATGTTAGCGTCCTTGAGGTTCAGATAACCTTAAGTGACATCAACTTTCAGGACACCTAATCTGTCATGTTCACGTTCATGTTACAAGTTCAAGTTCAAGTTATGAAATAGTTCTGGTTAGGTTGTTAATCGAGGGATATGTCTAGTCGAATTATGATCAAGCAAGTATAAGTATTGGCATGTATAAGTACAAGTTCAAGTTATATGTTAATCATGAAATCGATGTGTTTTTACAAGTATTTTATGTGACCTGTGAACTTGTGAAATAAATTTGCATGAGTTATATGTTTACATTTATGTCATGTAAAACTCATTAGTATGTGAATTTACTTACTGAGTATTTTAATACTCACCCCCCATAAATGATTGTGTTGCAGATGATGGTGAGCAGCAGGAGTGAGGGACTGTCATAGCAAGCACGATTATGATTTCTAAATTTAGTTATGACCTCAGTTGACTTCAGTTATTTCATATATTTATGAATACACATGTTTAATCTTTCATGTCATATGAATTTTCGTGCTTCACTTTATTACAGTTTAATGAATAATTTATTTCAGTTTAATGAGTTAATATTATTTTAAAATAATTATTATGCTTATGCTATTTAAGGTTAAAAATTAGGACAAAATTAGGGTTTTCAATTTAGGGATTTTCTCAAATTAGGATTTTAATTGAATTGAGAAATTTTAAAATCTTAAAACTTCAAGCATGCTTAACTCTCAAGAATCGGGGCGTTAGAGTAAGTATGCACATTTCATAACTCTTACTCATCCTTTTACGACTAAAACTGTTGCTGAAAAGTTCATTGCTAGAGTAGTCAAGCTTCATAGGACGCCTCGTTCCATTGTAAGTGACACACATCCATCTTCATCAGTAAGTTCTGGCAGGCGTTCTTCAAACTCTCGGGCTCCAAACTTACACTCAGCTCTGCTTACCACCCCAAACTGATGGACAAACGTAGGTCGTTAACAGATGTGTCAAACAATATTTACATTGCTTTGCGCATCAATGGCCAAAGCACTGGAACCAATTTCTGCCTTGGGCTGAATTCTGGTATAGTACAACCTATCATGCATCCACTAAGATGACTCCATTTCAGGCTCTTTATGGCAGACTTCCACCTTCGGTTCCTTCATACTCTAGTGGCTCTACTACGGTGCATGAAGTTGATTTGATGCTGCAAACTAGAGATGAACTGCTACAGCAGTTAAAACATAAATTACAGCTTTCTATCAATAGGATGAAGCAATATGCGGACAATAGTAGGCATGATCTTGAGTTTGCAATAGGAGACTTGGTACTTTTGGAGCTGCATCCATACCAACGACAAATTGTTTTCAAACGTGGACACCAGAAACTTGCTAGCTGATATTATGGACCATATAATGTCATAGAAAAGATTGGAGATGTCGCCTACAAGTTACATCTTCCTGCATCAACAAAGGTCCATCCGATGTTCCATGTCTCTTTGCTTAAGTCGTACGTTGGTTTGCCTCTACAAACACCACATCAGCTACCTCCTATCTCTGATGAAGGTGTCATCACTTTGGAGCCTTTGAAAGTACTGGATGTTCGTTGGGTCAAGCGTGGAAATGTATTCCATGAAGAATATATAATTCTTTGGAAACACCCCAACGAGGATGATGCTACTTGGGAACCTAGAGATGTTCTACTCCAACATTTTCCATCCTTGGAGCTTGAGGACAAGCATCCTCTTCAAAGAGGGGCAATGATGGGCCCATGACCAAACGCTCATTTAGAGCCCCACGACCTACTCCAAGATACCAGGCTTAGCTAAGGAGTAAGCCCAATAGCTTCCTTTTCCTTGCACGTTAGTTTACTTATTCTAAGTTGTTATGTTTCTGTAACTATTTTAATGGAATGTTTCAGTTATTAGTCAGGTGTGATTTCTCTTTGTTTGAGTCAGTTATTCAGTTCCTAGATATTTGACAGAAATGTGGGGTGATGGGCAGTTGTGTTCCCTGAGAAGTAGGCCCCAAATCACTGCATGTAGAATGCATATGGGAAAGGAAAAGGAAAGAGGAGGACAACAGAGATTTATCTGCTTTTTTGTGGTTCAATTCTCACCCTGATAAAATTTCTATTTGTTCTGAATTTTACTCTGATTGGGACCTATCAATTTTAGTAGTTATAAGTGGTTGTTAACAATAGTTGACACTGATGTGAGATTAGAAAGCAAAAGCAGATTTTATACTATATACAGCATGTGTGTTTTTGTGTGAGTGCATATGACCCCACGTTCAAATCAAATTTAAATAGCTTTAGTTAGATAAAAAATCATTGAAGGTTAACAAATTGTACCGTTGATGGTCTTTTAAATATGATATTTAAATAAAAAATTTAATTGTTTTCTTTAAATCTTTACGTAAAATTTGAAGCATAAATTTTGTCATCATTTAACACATTCACATACACAAACTATTGTGTGTGTTCTTTCACTCACTAATTGCATTGTGGATCTTTTTCCATACTAATCGTAATAAACGCACGTTGTTAAATGATGGGACCTATCAATTTTAAATGATGGGACCTTACACATTCACATACACAAATATAATATCTATTTGTTCTGAATTTTATTCTGATTGGGACCTATCAATTTTAGTAGTTATAAGTGGTTGTTAACGATAGTTGACACGTGTGAAATAATATTTTAAAAATACGTTTAAAATTATTGAATATGCACAATATCACATCAAACACATTTAAATTATAATACAATAAATATTTAGCAATGATTATTCAATGAAAATTTTATACTCTATAAATCATATATATATTTATATATTTATAAACAAAACATGTTTTATTGTGTAGATAGTGTGATTTAAATTCTTAAAGATTAAATCAACTTATATATCTATACTATTTTTATTACTTTATGTAGGAATATATATTCATACATTGACATAATTAATCATAAGAAATGTATGGACGCAGATAAGTACAATGAATATCTTATAACAAAAATAAAACAAATATTAATGTATATTGTGTTTTCATAGGTTACCATACCATAGGTTACCATACCAAGTGTGTTTTTTATTTTTCTAAGTAGAAAATAATTGTTAGATTGATTTGTCAAAATTAAATATTTTATCTTTTTAAATATTCTAATTGATAAATTTAACACGGTGAGTCTTAGAAATAAAAAATAGAATTGAGTAACTAAATAGCCAATCAGAATAACACCACAGATCATTAAGAAAGACAATTAAAGATTATTAAGAAGATCACATGAGTAAAATAGTCTAAAAATATTTCTCTAATTTTAATACTTATATATATATATATATATATATTATCTGTCTTTATTTTCTTCTCGGCTATCATTCATCATAATAGCTTTCAAGAGTATCACATACTTTATGAATAGGCCATGATTGGCCTTCGTGCCAAGCTCACTGAGAGTCGTGGTATGGTTTCAGGGCTTCAAGTTGAGATTGGGCAGCTAAAGAGGACTAAGACCGAGATGTGGGAAATCGTGGAGTAGCAAGCC
>QANY01008539.1:991584-1016690 GCA_003255025.1 Datisca glomerata
TATATATATATGTTTTATCTATATTAGATGTACGTCTATATTTATATTGCACAACAGTACTAAACAGTATATACACGTTTTTCTCGAGTTCTATAAATAAACATTGTCGTGTATATTTTATTATATATCGACTATATTAATTATCTTACATGGTATAGAGCCAAGGCTCTAATCTCTTTTCCTATCCTGTTTCGATTCTAAGATTCTTTTTTGAAACCCAATATATCGACTTTTTTATATTTTTTTCTCTCGCATCTTCTTCATCCACCATTAATGTCACACCCAAGCTTTCTCTTTTCTGTAAAATCATGAACAGAAGCTAATCTTTACACACAGCCACCACCTCTCACCTTCTAGGATGCTGGATTACAGGTCGGTGCAACCTCGCTCCACCGGAAAATATTCCATGCGCCACCATTTGTTTCAGCCCAAGTTTCGATTCAGATGTATACCTGTAAACGAATTTTTTTCCACACGAGTAAGATTTATGATAATGATCAGAAAAGAGAGATAGATTAATGCCCCGGATATATTCTTCTTTTGTTGGAATTATCTTGAGAAAAGAAAAAACCTACATCCCTTTATTACACGAGCATTTATATAAATCTTATTTCAGGTGTTGACAAATTAATAATAAGAAGAAGAAGAAGGGGTAATGATCACACTCCCTTTATAAGAACGTCCCCATGCTCCTAAGAATACTCACTTATGACATCCTTGTCAAGCATGGGCTCTCATGCTTTACTTATTCCCTTCAACAACTATATTGTCTTGTCTTTCAACTGTCGAATTAATCGTAACCATCCAATCTATCTCACGGTCCTGATCTCCCCCTTTGCATTTTCCTATTATGGAGACCTTCTTACTTCTTCTTGATTGGTTCTCTTCCATCCACGTGACACGTTGAAGATCTTATGCATGTTCATTTACCCCCATTATACTCAGCAAAATTTTATTCGTTGAAGTGTTGTCTGTTCTTGTTCTGATGTTATGTCTACCCGCTTCTATTCTCAAGTGCTTCTTAGAGACATGCGACGTAGTTTTTTTAGGCAACTTTTTGACTGTTTGCTGTTAGTCGTGGTTTCTCATTTATTTTCTGCCGTTACGTTCTTCTGTTCCTGTTTACAAATGTTTTACGGTTGTCAAACAAATTTTTGCCAGTTTGCTATCGATGATGATTGCTTCTCCTTCATTTGCCCTTATCTCGTTCATTTCCTTTCACTCCGGGCTCATTGATATGGTTTTACCGTTTTCTTCACTATGGGCTCATTCATAGAGTTTTTTTCCCATTTTATTCATTTTTTATTTTTTTTTCTCTCGTACATTAAGATATGTGACAAGTACGTTGTGCAAGAACAATAAAATAATTCTCTGAAATGAGTAAGGAATAAGTGTACTATTTCATCGCATGGGTTTGAGTTTGATGCCTCGCATTCATTGGTTGAGTTCGCATGTTTCCTTTGTTATTGACTCATTGATAGAGTATCTCCCGTTTCCTTTACTACGGGCTCATTGATAGAGTTTGTCCTGTTTCCTTTGCTACGAGCTCATTGACAGAATTTCTCTATTTTCTTTGCTATGGGCTTATTAATAGAGTTTCTTCTGTTTCCTTTGCTATGGGCTCATTTATAGAGTTTCTCCCGTTGTGCTACAGACTCATTGTAGAGTTTCTTCCATTTCCTTTGCTCTCTTTGGTAGAGTTTCTCATGTTTCCTTCTTTTCTTTTTCCTTCTCTCGTTTTGTATTTTTCTTTTGTATTCCTGCTTCGATCAATGAGAATCACTTTGTTTGTGCAATTTTTCTTCTATCGAACTCCCTTTTTGTTGTACTTCATTCTTTCTTTAAAGACTTTAGCAAAAGTTTGGAGACCAAAATCTATTCCTGTACCAACTTTAAGCTTTCAACATAATCCATTCTTAAACACTTAGAAATTTTTTGCTTCTTAGTTCTCTTAAGAATAATTGTTTTCGTAGTGGACTTAGTTTCAAACATTTCAAGTTTCAATATATTTTATACCAGAATCTGTTCTCATGACCTCGATATTCGTTTCGAGGAAGAAAAACTTTAATTTCCTTTTAGAGAGAAGGATTTATAGTCTGCCCATTTTCTAAGGACTTTGGTTTAAATAAAGAACCATGACCATGTTTTCATTCTGAGAGAAGGACTTAGGTTAAATAAAGAATCATGGTCCCATTTTCGCTTTTAGAAGGACTTACGAACTGCCCCTCCCAAGCATTTACACCCATAGTTCATTCTGAGAGTAGGAAATATGAATTGCCCCTCCCAAGGACTTATGCCCTTAGTTCATTCTGAGAGTAGGACTTATGAATTGTCCCTCTCAAGGACTTACGCCCTTAATTCCTTCTGAGAGTAGGACTTATAAGTTGCCCCTCCCAAGGCTTACGCCATTAGTTCCTTCTGAAAGTAGAACTTATGAACTGCCACTCCCAAGAACTTATGCCCTTACTTCCTTCTAAGAGTATGACTTATGAATTCCCCCTCCCAAGAACTTACGCCCTTAGTTTCTTCTAAAAGTAGGACTTATGAACTGCCCCTCCTAAGGACTCACACTCTTAATTCTTTTTTAGAACAAGACTTACGAACCACCTATACTCAACGACTTACGTCCTAATTTCCATTGCCATTGAAGAAAATGGGATAAAGTTGTCGCGGGGGATTTGTTGTACGTCTGGGTCAACTTTAATTTTGAGCAGTCTGCATAATCTTCATCATGCCATAACTTTTGACAAAGTTGGTTGCCATATTTTTTTATAATAAAATTTGTCATGTGATTCACTTCCAACTAGGACAGTTTAATTTTTGAAGTTGATTGTTCTGCATAATCTTCTTTCCTGAACAGTCTCCGTGCAAATTATCGTAATTTTTATTCGGGAGCTCAATATTGAATTCCGTGAAATTCTTCATGAATTTGATTTTCATATGCCTCTGGTGATAATTCATCATGTAATTCACTTCCAATTGACGTAGTATGATTTCCAAAATTACCAGTTCTGTATAATCTGCTTTCCTAAATAACCTTCATGAAATTTATTATAACTTTTGTTAGGGAATTCTAAATCAAGTTCTGAAAATTCTTCAAGAAGTAGACATCCATATCTTTCTAATGGTATATTATTTGCTATGTAATACTATCTAAATTGATACAGTCTAAAATTTTAATTTGAAAAGTATTCATATGATTACTTTCTTGAACAACACCAACAAAAACTACCATATCTTTTCATCAGGGTTTCAAATTAATTTTCGTAAAATTTTCCATGAAGCAGACTTTCATATATTTGTAATTATATGATTCTCCAGGTAATTTTGCTTCCAAAATTTTCATTTTAGTTTCCATTTTGTTCTCATCGTCAAGACAGTTTTGTTCCCGTCGTCACGATGTCTCCGCTCCCATAGTAACGAGTCATCCGTTTTCATCGTCAAGACATTTCTATTTCTGTCATCAAGACATTTCTGTGTTCCATTTACATGCTTCCTTAGTATTTTGTTTAGTCGCTTTCAGTTGGCTTCTTTTCTCCTCTTCTAGAGTAATGTAGGCCTGCACCCACTGAAAGGTTTTTTACATGGACAACGGTTTCATCTTGGATAGATCTTCGAACAAGGGTGAGTTGGGGTCTAACCCCCGCATGAAGGCCAGTCTGGTAACTTGATCATCGCAATTCTCGATTTTTTTTATTTCATCCTTAAATCTATGGGTGTATTCCCATAGCGATTCCCCTCTCTTCGTGAAAATCATCAAGAGGTACTCTGTGTCTTTCATGACCACCCGATAGGTGGAATACTGTTCGAGGAAGACAGAGGACATACAAGCAAAATTAGTAATTGAATGAACAGGGAGGGAATGATACCATTTAAGAGTTGTCCCGTCCAGGCTGGTAGGGAACATCCTGCACATCATTTTGTCATCGTACTGATACAACGCCATTATTTGTCTGAACCGCGAAGGTGGTCTACAAGATCTGTTTTCCCTTCGTAACAATTAAATTTTGGGTATGGGTACCTTCAGGGCTTAATGGAGTATGGGTGAGGGATTTGAGGTCGGTCTTCCCCTTACTTCCCAGGTTTCTCAACTCTATCATTTTCCACTCTAGTAATTCTTCCATCGCTTATTTCGTTATGACCAGGGACTGACGAGCTTCTCCTGTTGCCTCTTTCACATGATTTCTGTTGTTCTCATGGTTCACCTGCCTTACATCTTGCCCGTTATCCCCGAGTGGATTCCGTGTTCCTTGTTATTCGCTCATTGACTAATTTCAGCACGTGTATTTTCCATCTCTTGTTAAAGCATGTTGATTTGATCCTACATGGTCTACCATGCACTGCATAACGCCTTCGTGTTCCTTTTTGTTCATTTCCTGCATCCCGCTTAGGATTGTCTACAGCATTTATGTCGATAAAGTTGAATTGATCCACATGATCATCTCCATTTTTGGTCCTATTACCCTCATTCAGGGCTGCGCTCGATCTGGTTCTAGGCATACTCAGTGTTTCCGTGGTGGATTTCTTAAGCTTTTTCCTCAGCTCTCAACAAGAGCGCTAAAATGTAAAGGAACTTTTCTTCCACACGAGTAAGATTTATGATAATGATCTGAAAAGAGAGAAAGATCAATGCCCTGGGTATATTCTTCTTTTATTGGAATTGAGTTGAGAAAAGGAAAAACCTCCCTCCCTTTATTACATGAGCCTTTATATAGGCCTTATTCCAGGTGTTGACAAATTAATAATAATAATAATAATAATAATAATAAGGGGGAATGATCACACTCCTTCTATGGGAACGTCCTCATGCCCCTAAAATTTCTCCCATACTTATGGGGTCCTTGTCAGACATGGGCTCTCATGCTTTGCTTATTCTCTTCAACCACTATATTGTCTTGTCTTTCAGCTGACGAATTAATCGTAACCGTCCGATCCGTCTCACGGTCCTGATCTCACCCTTCCCATTTTCCCACAATGGAGACCTTCTCACTTCTTCTTGATTGGTTCTCTTCCATCCACGTGGCATGGTGAAGATCTTATACCTGTTCAATACCAAAATAGATTGTTAGAAGCTCCAAACCTATTCCAATTGATTGGAAAAAATACCCTCCTCTATGTTCTTGTCCTTTTTCATGTACATTAAGTCCACTGAAATACTTACACGCGCCAGCGAGCGCCTAAAAAATATGTTTTTGTCCTTTTTTTTCTCTACTAGATTACAGTCGACCCGTGCCTCGAAACCTCACATGCGTCCTTCTCTGCCTCCATTGTGTGTCCAACGAACTACCTGCTCATCTTCATGATTTTCATTATTTTTCCACTCTTCTTTCCTTATTGAGCCTCAATCATATCATGATGCTAGATCTAACACTGTTTGAGAGCAAGTAATGAAAGAAGAGTTACAGACACTTGAAAGTACTTGTACTTGAGACTTGTTTGATTTTCCTCCTAGAAACTTTGTTATGGGTTACAAAGGCGTTTACAAGATTATGACATGTTTTGATGAATTTGTTGATCATTATAAGCACGTGTAGTAGCCAAACGATACACACAGGAGTATCAGATTGATTACCAAGACCTCTTCTCTAGTGGCTTATCTCACCTCCATCAAAGCTTACTTGTTGAAGCTACAATTCACAAATGGAAACTTTTTCATATGGGTGTCAAAAATACCTTCCTAAATGGAAACTTATACGAAGAAGTATACATGAACCCCCCTCCCAGATATGATCATCTACCACAAAAAGTTTACAAACTTCGTCAAGCACATATGGACTCAACAAGCACCACGAGCTTGGTTTACAAAATTTAGTACTAGCACTCACAAATTGATTTCACGTCAAATCCTCATGATTCTGCATTATTTGTCCAGAAATCAGATAAATGAATCATTCTCTTTTTCCTCTACACTAGATGATGATGGACTGTTAGTGGCTCTTTGACGTTGTCGCTGTGAAGGTCCAGCAATAGGATTTGGTTCATAAGCCAAATCCTTGTAGTGGTAAATCGTCTTGGTGCTAATTGACTTCATAGGATGAATTAATGATTCGTGAGGTTCCCATGTGACAGAAACAGTTCTGCAAAGCCCAGTAATTAAACTTGGAACGTAAAGTCCACCCTTTTGAGAAGAGATGCAATCTATAATGGAATTGGAAATGATCCGCCCAGCATCAACGGACATTTTTGACATTATTGCGTAGATTAGGATTGCTTAGTCCTTCGTGACATTGCTTGTATGTGATACCGGCATCAATCGAGAAGCTACAAAGTAATGCCAAGCCTTGGCAATTTTATCTAGAGTATTTGCTTTGAGGTGATTAGGTTCCTCACTAACCGTCATCAGCCATTGTGTCTCAGGCACACATAACATGTTGAGCACTGCATCTAGATCCACATTCCTTTGTACAAAACTAGAATAGTCATCGTTCTCAATGCTAGGTAAAGAGTAGTATTTTTTTATTGCTTTAGCAGAAAAAGACACCCATTTTCTCCTTACAAAAACCACTCTCTTTTGGTGAATGAATCCATTTGTGTAAATTTTTTGAACTAATGGGATTACACCAGCCTCAGGCCCACGACAAAATTCTAGCAAACCCCGCTCCATTATATCATCAATCATTGGAAAGTTTGTAACATCGACATCAAAATACCTCTCCGGAATAACTTGCTTTTTAAGAATAATGTCTTTAAAATGCCCATAAACCTCCGGAATCTCAATGATATTTTGATTGAAAGAAGGTGCGGATGGTTCAGATCTTTTATGTTTCTTTGAGGACCCAGGTTGAGAACTTTTAGAGGCCATGAAGATTATAAAATACCACACCAATTTAACCACAAGTAACAAAATCCAACTTTCTACCTATGTTCTAAACCACTTAGATACACAATCACCAACCAAAGTCACTAACTCTTCTTTGGAGAATTTTATCAAACACTTGATAGGCGATCCAAAACTTGTGAAGAAAGTGTCAAATTTTATCCTTAATAAACAACCCAAACTTAAGGCTCTCCCACAATCAATAATCTTAGAATAATAGCAGCTCGATCACCAATAATCTCAAAAAAGTGTTATTATAAGGGAACACTAGAGTCGGGAGTTGTATAATAACACTTTTTTGCCAGGAGAAATTTCCTTTCGAATGATTTGCTTGTCATGCCATAGTTTGGTACGTTCCTTGTACATCAGATCATTTTCATAAGCACCTTGACGTAACTCATCTAATTCATTAAGTTGAATGCGTCATTTGACACTGACGGCTTGTAGGTCGAAATTCAGCTTCTTAATTGCCAAAAATGCTTTATGCTCCAATTCCACTGGTAAATGACATGCTTTTCCAAAAACTAATCAGTAAGGAGACATTTCAATCGGTGTTTCAAAAGTTGTCTGATATGCCCAAAGAGTGTCATCAAGTTTCTTTGACCAATCCTTTCTTGAAGAACTTACCGTCTTTTTGAGAATCCACTTTAGTTCCCTGTTAGAAATCTCTACTTGACCACTCCTCTGAGGATGATAAGTTGTGGCAATTTTATGTGGAAATGACCCCATATTTTGCCAAAAGAACTTCAATTTGCTTGTTGTAAAAATGTGTGCCTTCATCACTTATGATAGCTCTTGGGGTTCCAAAACGGGTGAAAATATTTGTTTGTAGAAATTTTACAACCACCCTGGAATCATTTGTTGGCAGCGCCACTGCTTCCACCCACTTGGAGACATAATCAACAACCACTAAGATATAGACGTTGCCTCATACATAAAAAATTTCTACCTCCAAGATGTTGTTTAAAGGCATTTCATTCCGACGTGAAATATTCCCAATTCGTTGACATCGATCACAAGCAGCAACATAAGCATGAGCATCCTTGAAAAGAGTATGCCAATAAAAACCTAATTGAAGAATTTTAGCAACCGTTCGATTAGTACCAAAATGACCACCATATTCTAAGGAATGACAATGGTGAAGGATGTTTGTTTTCTCTTCCTTTGGAACACACCGCCTAATGATTAGGTCTAGACAATGCTTGTAAAGCAAAGGATCTTCCCAATGATATTGCTTCACGTCTAACAGAAATTTCTTTCTTTGTTGGCTAGATTGATCTGGAGGGAAACATTACTAGCCAAGTAATTAACGAAATCAACAAACCAAGGATGATTACCAGTGTGTACAATGAATAGTTGTTCGTCCAAGAAAGCTTCTCTGATCGGTGATTCATTCTCAACATTAACTTCAGCTTTTTCCAATCAAGATAAATGATCCGCAACAAGATTCTCCTTGCCTTTCTTATCCCGAATCTCCAAGTCAAATTCTTGCAAAAACAAAACCCATCATATCAAGCGAGGCTTAGGACCCTTCTTCTCAATCAAGTACTTAACGGTGGAGTGGTCGGTGAACACTATGACTTTAGTCCCAATCAAGTATGATCTGAATTTGTCAAAAGTGAAAGCGACTGCCGGTAGTTCTTTTTCAGTAGTGGTGTAATTTAGTTGAGAATCACTGAGTGCTAGCGATTATGCTGTCGGAGCTGTCTTGGGGAAACGAAAGGGTAGAGTTTTTCATGCTATTTATTATGCAAGTCGAACGGTGAATCCCAATCCGGTGCTACAATTATAGGAGCAGAACCAAAGCTATTTTCAAGAATGTAAATGCTCTATGACAATCCTCGTTAAAGTGAAATGGAACGTCCTTCTCAAGAATATTACAGAGAGGCTTTGTGATCTTGGAAATATCCTTAATGAAACGACGGTAAAACCTAGCATGGCCAAGAAAACTTTGAATGCCTTTAACTGATGTCGATGGTGGAAGCTTCTCAATGGTCTCAATTTTCGCACGATCTACTTCAATCCCTTTAGATGAGATTCGATGACCAAGAACAATTCCCTCTTGTACCATAAAATGACACTTTTTCAAATTCAAAACCAAATTTGTTTCTTTGCAACGTTCCAACACAAGAGATAAATTCGCCAAACAAGAATCAAAAGAATGACCAAAATTTGAGAAATCATCCATAAATACCTCAATGAAACACTCCACCATGTCAGAAAAGATTGCCATCATGCACCTTTGAAATGTCGTTGGTGCGTTACATAAACCAAATGACATTCATCTAAACGTACATGTTCCATATGGGCAAGTGAATGTCATTTTCTCTTGATCTTCCAGTGTTATGGAAATTTGATTATAACCAGAATAACCATTTAGGAAGCAATAATATGCATGGCCAGCCAGTCTATCAAGCATTTGATCAATAAATGGAAGTGGAAAGTGATTTTTATGTGTAACTTTGTTGAGCTTCCTGTAATCAATACATACTCTCCAACCGGTCATTGTTCTCGTCCAAATTAATTCATTCTTTTCATTGGCAACCACTGTCATTCCACCTTTCTTTGGAACAACTTGCAAAGGATTGACCCAACCACTGTCAGAAATAAGATAGATAATACCTGCATCAAGAAGTTTCAGTACTTCAGCCCTTACCACCTCCTTCATAGTGGGATTTAACCGGCGTTGGTGTTCCATAGATGGTCTAAAAGTAGACTAATTAAGATTTTATGCATGCAAAGCGATGGTCTAATTCCTCTTATGTCAGAGATTGACCACCCTAGTGTTGTTATGTGCTCTCTTAATACCCTCAAAAGTTTGTCTTCTTGTTCATCATTTAACGAAGCAAAAATAATGACAGGAAGAAAGAGACGTCTCCCTGATAAGCATACCGAAGGTGAGTTGGCAATTGATTGAGTTCTAGCACCGGTGACTTTTCAATGGATGACAACTGTCTACGTTTACTTTCTCCTAATTCTTTAAAAGGCCTCCTGATGAATATTGGTGGAGATGCTTCCAATCGATTCACACACTCCAAAATCTCTGGATCTTCCTTGTCAGTTTTCCCAACTACACAACCTTCCAATGGCTTAACTAGATATCTTTTTTGAATTTCTTCTTTGATATATCTCTCTGCACTATAAACTCGAAAACAACTATCAGCATCATTAGGGTATTTCATTGCTTTGAAGACATTGAAAATTACTTGCTCGTCTTGTACTCTCAGAATAAGCTGCCCTTTCTGCATATCAATAAGAGTTCTCCCCGTAGCCAAGAATAGTCTACAAAGAATAATTGGAATTTCTTGATCTTCATCCATGTCAAGAACAATAAAATCCGCTGGGAAGATAAACTTATCTACTTTTACCAATACATCTTCAACAATTCCCCGTGGATATTTGATGGAATGATCTGCTAACTGTAAAGAGACTGTTATGGGCTTCAATTCCCCAATACCTAGCTTCTTATAAAATGAGTAAGGCATCAAATTAATACTAGCTTCAAGATCACATAAAGCCTTTTCAAAATTTGAATTACTAATGGTGCATGGAATAGTAAAACTCTCATGGTCCTTTAATTTCGGGGGCAATTTATTCTGCAATATTGCACTGCATTCCTCAGTAAGTGCAACTGTCTCATACTCCTACAACTTTCTATTATTTGAGAGAATTTTATTCAAGAATTTTACATAGCTTTGCATTTGTTCCGAAGCAACGACAAAGGGAATGCTGATGTGCAATTTTTTAAACACATCAAGAAACTTGGAAAACTGCTTGTCTGATTTCTGCTTTTGGAATCGCTGAGGGTATAGAACAGGTGGAATATATGGTAGAGGATTATTAGGAAAGAGCTTTGATTTAGGTTTGTCTTCCTTCTTCTCTGAACTCTTGTCTAACTCATCACCCATTTTCTCAATTTCTGCTTCCATTGGCTGAGAACATTCAACATTCGCTTTCTGAGGTTCTGCCAACTCCCTCCCATTACGAAGAGTAATGGCCTTTACTTCCTCTTTTGGATTTTTCTTAGTGTTGCTCGGCAGAGAACCTTGTGATCTTTGTGTGAGTATTTCTGAAAGTTGATCCATTTGAAGCTCCAAATTCCTGATCGACGTAGCTTGACTCTGAATACTGGTTTCTTGCCTCTGAATACTTATCTCTTACCTCTGAAGTGTAGCATCTGTTCTTGCCATAAATTGAGTAGTATTAATTGTGAGTTGGGAAATAGCATCTTTTAGAGAAATTTTAGGTTGTTGAGGCTAAAACTGAGACTGAGTTGCAACTGGTGGATTAATCACATTCTGACTATTCTTCCACTAAAAATTGGGGTGATTTCTTCATCCTTGATTGTATTGTAGGTGCTGGAAAATGGATTATTCTGCCTATTGTAATTCCCAACAAAGTTAGCTTGTTTAGACTGAGAAGGAGCAAATGGATTTCCAGCTTAACATTCAGTGCTAGAGTGAGGTCCATTACATAATTCACAAACTTCCTGTGTCACGTGAACTGCACTAGCATTGGTAGTGAATGAGCTGAATTGCTTTGAAAGTGCAGCTACTTGAGCTATGAGGGTAGTAAGTGCATCTACTTCATAAACTCCATGAATCTTTCTTGGTACATTGCGCTCAGTTGACCATTGGTAAGCATTAGCAGCCATTTCTTCTAGCAAGGCATAAGCATCATCATGTGTTTTACCCATCAAAGCACCTCCTGCTGCTACATCCACTAGCACCCTTGTTGAATTCTCTAAACCATTGTAAAAAGTTTGAACTTGCAGCCATCCAGGTTGTCCATGATGTGGGCATCCTCTCAACATCTCTTTAAACCTCTCCCATGCTTCATAAAGAGACTCCACACCATGTGGGGTAAATATGGTGATCTCATTTCTCATTTTGGCTCTTTTAGTTGGTGGAAAGAACTTTGCTAAAAAATTCTCAGAGAGACCATTCCAAGTTGTGATTGATCCAGTTGGCAGAGAGTTCAACCAACTCTTAGCCTTATCCTAAAGTGATAATGGGAATAATCTCAGTCTAATTGCATCATATGAGACATTATTGTGCTTGAATGTCTCATAAATTTCGAGAAAAGTGGCTATGTGAACATTTGGATCATCATTAGGCAGGCCACTGATATGATTTGCTTGTACCATTTGAATGATAGTCGGCTTAATCTCGAAGTTTTTACATTAATAGCAAGGCGTTGAATGGCTGATGCAGATTCATTGACAACTAAAATCGTATAATCTCGAATTGCCCGGTTATTTTGGTTGTTCACCATTTCAGGATTTTCGCGAACGTCTTCTACGATTTCTTGAGGTCGTTTAGAATCTTCTCTCCTTACTTTTCTATTACATCAACAAGTTCGCTCAGTTTTCAAATTAAGGGGAGTCAAATTCTCGCTTCCAGATTTTCTCATACACCTTAGAGAACGCCAGAGAATTCAAAAAATAAATAAATAAATAAACAATTGTGAATAAAAAATAAAACTCAAAGTAAAATTCAAGATATGTAACTCCAATAATAATAACAAAATCAATCCCCGACAACGGCACCCAAAACTTGTTACGAATTTTCTATACTGCTAGTGTACACTATCGTTGTCAAGTAATAAATTTCTATAAAATAGAGTACCGTCCAAATAATTGATTGATATTAATAACTGAAATTAACAAAACCTTAATTCTACTTGAGAATGTCAAAAATTTGGGATTTTTAATTAAACTAAACTTCTAATTAAACTATAACGATAATGATTTGAAAAAGATAAATTTTGAATAGTTAAAAGCTCTAGGGTTTTCGATTTCACCAAACCAAACATGTTCTAAATTCCAATTCTTAATCAATTAACGTTTATTGAGAACATTGATAGCAAATTTCTCTAATATAATTATCAATCTTTCTCAAGTATCGATAATCATGAATCAAAAATACGAATCATACATCTTTGTCAAGATTCAATATAATGAAACTCATTAAGTACAAGAAATTATAGTTGCTACACTAGATTCATAATTATCTCTAACTTATGCAATTCTAATGGTGTTATAAACAAAGAGCAGATTCAATCATCACTTCTCAGTTTCAGAATTAAATCCAAAATTATTCAATAGTTGGCGAGACAATCACAAGCATTACGAACGGATTATAATACTCAATAATACTGAATAAACATCGATTGAATTAAAAATAATATTTATGAACAATCATGATTTGGCTACGGCTACATCGTAGCCCTAGATAAAAAATTAGACAATAATGAAATAAGAAATCATTCTACTAATATTCAAAAACATAGAGAAAGAAGGGAAGAAAAATTAGTTTTGAGGATGGAATTGAAGTTGAAAATCATTTCCGAGTTTGATCTTCTTGTTCTCCTCTCCAAAAGTCTTCTCCTTTGCCTCTCACGTTCAGAAAATGTCTAAAGATCCCTTCTAAAACTCTAAGATATTCTATTTATACACTAGGGTTCGAAAATGGTAAATTTGGAATAAAAAATCGAAAAAAAAATTGCGCCAACGTCGCGACGCTGGGAAGTCAGCGCTGTAGCGCTGGCTGTTCTGTACTGCAAGCGTCACAACGCTTGGAAGTCAGCATTGTGGCGTTGGCATTCTATACTGTTCTGTACTGCCAGAGTCGCGATTGAATATCAAATCTTTAAGATAGAAACAAAAAAAATATAAATCAAACTATAAAATCTCAAAGAACAATTAAAATTGAAGTTAAGATTATCTAATATATGAGTGTAAAACACACTCACCAGCCAGCGTGAAAACATATGCTATTGGGAAGATTTGGAAGTAAAAAATTTGGAAAAATCACGAAAAGAATGGAACTGGGCAGGAGGGCCAGAGTCGCGACGCTGGCATCCCAGCATATGCAATTGAATATCAAACCTACAAGATAGAAATAAAAAAAAACATAAATCAAACAATAAAACTCAAAGAACAATTAAAATTAAAGTTAAGATTATCTAAAATATGAGTATTAAACACACTCACCAGCCAACATGAAAACATAACTAGAAATTGATTTTCTGCTAGTTTAACAACCCGCATAGTCACCATTAGAGTATCCAATCACTTTCTAAGATATCTGATTTTCTGTAGACTAACATGAAATCTTTAGTTCTCTGAAAGTATCTCAAAACTTTCTTTAGGGCTTTCCAATGTGTGATGCGTGGATTTTGTTGAAATCCTCCAAGCATACGAACAACTAAACTTATATCCGGATGAATACATGTCATGACATACATCAAACTCCCAATTGCAGATGCATACTATTTTGAACCAATTGGCTTTGCTAAATTACATTTTTGGGACATTGATTTTCAGAATGTATATCCCCTTTTGCAACTGGAACTTCACCAGGTAAACAATTTGCCATGCCAAAAGTCTTCAACATAACTAGAATACCTAATCCTCTCTTACCATCATAGAGAATTAGATATGAACGGTTGAAATTAAATCTCATAATTTAGAAACTATAATTCAACGGTATTGTACATTCAATTAGATCACATAATCGATATATACAATTTAACTCATAAAAAAATGATGATTACAATGCAATCCCAATTAAAAGAAAAATTAGTGTAAGGACAATAAAATAATAAATTTTATTTTTCAGAAAAAAAGAAAAATTACTAACATAGTATGGAGTATAATTAAAAAGTAGTAATCTTCTACCACATTGAATTAAGGGAGAGTTTTACTTAAATTGTTGGATATAGTTCATATAAAGTTTTCTCATTGTCTAACCTTTTATACAATAGCTACTTTGATTAAAATTCTGTAATAATAGTATCATACTGATTACAATATATTTAGTGTGATCATTGATATATTCATCTTAAAAACCTAAAAAACCATAGCTCTAAATTTCGGGTTTACACACTACCATAGTGACATATCAGACTTTCTATAGTATAATGCATAGTATAAATTTTGTTATTATAATATTAGAGACAAAATTTTTATTTAAATAATAAAATTAGGACTTTCAAATAAAAACTTTTTGAAATTTCTAACAAAAACTTGCGGTACTTCTAGAGTACACTTCCTCTATATGTCATTGATATATTCATGTGATTCATGCATAAAACTGTATGTGACTTGTATGAAAAAGGGAATCACATATGTAAGGGGGGAGTATGTGGTCCAAAGGTATTGTCTTTTTTTCCTCTGAACACCAAGTGACTTTTAAAAGAAAGTGTTGAGAAATGTGAAATGTAATGAATGAATTAGAAATTGTGAGGCACACGTGAAGAATAAAAGCTATTAAAAAGTAAAGGTAGGTATTAAGAGAAATTAAAAGTTTCTTCATGTTAAGACATTTTTTAAGACATAAATGTTTTGTATACAAACGACAAATGTCAACTTTGTTTATCAATATATGTGTTTTCATTGTGAGGTCAATCTAATGGAGAGAAATAGTAAGAATAAAGTAGTCATTCATTTTTATTATCATTTCACTATAGAGATGAACAGTAAGGCAGGCACGAAGTAAAAAATATATGAAGTTATTTAACGAGACATTTGAAGGAGAGTTGGAGTAGTTTTAAAATGTTAAAAATAGAGAACAAATACTCTATTTTCAATCTTTCTGTTTATTTTTGTAATACCACTTTTATACATTTTTTTTGTAAAAGTGGATTATGATAAATTGAAGTTATTTTCTTATTTTGTATATTTTTCAATTTATTAATATATTTAACCAAGTTCTTATGTACATTCCCTCTGGATTGCTTGGTGTAGGGTTTTTACCTCCTTAAGGAAAATTGTACTTTACTACTAAGATTCCCTCTAATCCTTCTTGGGCTTGGAGGAAGATTTAAAAAATGAGAGACCTTATGGTAGGCAGATGCATTGTGAAAATTGGTAATGAGAGAATACCATTACCAATTTTGGTGATGGTTTTGGTTTTTGCCACTATGTGGTATATGGATACCATGGTTAGTTGTGTTATTCAGGAGGGGCTTAGTGTTTTCCTCTTCATCCAAACTCTACAAATTGTTAGATTTGGACTTGCTTTGCTAGTGTAAGTTCTGTGTCTAGTGCTTATCACTGCACTACCATCTTGGCTATTTGCGTCTGATTTCTTCAGTGGTGCGATGCCTGTTACTGTGGCGGTTCCTGGCAGTAGAGAATCGCATGGCTTCTGTCTTTGACTAAATCTAAGTGTTTTCATTATACTCTTCTGAAGCTTGTGTTTGTATTCTTTTATTATATTTGGCTTGAGAGCAACAAAGCACTATTTTCAATAACGTCCCATAATTCATATCTATAGATTGAACATAGATTCTCATGCAAGCTTTACGATATAGTTATTATCATTAAACAAGGGCAGTCTAGTTGTAGATTAACTTTCACAAAGCTCCACTCTGGTCAGCATAATCAAGATGGTGGAGTCCTTAATTTAATCAAGTAGTTAGTACCAATCTTTGAAACCGTGATATGGGCAAACAGGGGCGAGTTGTGAAATGAGTGAAGTGTGCAATTAAAAAGTTTCATGCACTCAAGTGTCAAATGAAAATTCAAGAATGAATTTCACTTACCACGAGTCTAAAGCACAAATAACTAAATAAGTACGAATGATAAAGCAATGTAAATAAATTAAGAGAGTAAATAATCAATAAAAGAATGCAAGAACAAAGAGCATACCGAAAATAAAGAGAGTAAGGAGAGAGATGCGACACACGATATTTTTACGTCGTTTGAGAAAACATATTCTTACGTTCACACTTCAAGTATCATCTTGAAGACTTTCCCTCACGGTCTTCTTAAGAGTGAAGACCAAATTTTATGGTGTCAATCAAGCATTGACAACAATGCTCGTCGAGATCTATGAATCTCTTATACAATTTTAAGAGTCATTGATTACATACATGCTCTAGAATTAAGACTATAAAGTTTAATTATAGAGAATGAGTTTATTTCATTTTCATGTGGAATAATATTTTTTAGATCCATCATAACATATCGTACATATTTTTAAACTATCTAAAATCAAGCCAATCTGTGGGTAGTTTCATTCTCCGATTGCAGAACTTGCTTACACTAAGGGAGATGCAGTAGCACATGTACTCTTTACACTCTGCTAAAATATATCCCAACTTTAAAGAAACCTCTAAATTAGACTGCAAAACTTGAATAAGGCCAAGGAAATCATATTTGATAATAGAGACAATAAGTTCCAGGTCCAATGCCAGCAATAATTCTTCACACAAAGCTAAGGCCAAGATGAAAAAGAACCCTCAAAATGCTTCACGAAACCATTAACCATA
Source organism: Datisca glomerata (assembly GCA_003255025.1). Taxonomy (NCBI): domain Eukaryota; kingdom Viridiplantae; phylum Streptophyta; class Magnoliopsida; order Cucurbitales; family Datiscaceae; genus Datisca; species Datisca glomerata. The sequence goes on from QANY01008539.1 coordinate 1,008,680, forward strand.
CTGCCAAAATACTCTCAATAAGACTACCAGCTCCATATCCAATCATACTAACTGTTCTGTCCACATTCAACTGAAAGCATCCTTCAGAAGACTAACTCAAACGAGACTCACATACAATAATTATTTTCCAAATCTAGTATATATAGATGAGGCTTAAAAGAAAAAAAAATTGATTGACGAAATAGTCCTATGTTTGAAATCTATAAGACACGATTAACCTTCTATTTTATTTAATTATTTAATAAAATTCAAAGATATATTTGATTATCTTTTACATTGACATTTTAATGACATAAGATAAATTCATGGATTTAATAGTTTTATTTCTAATACATAGTCTGGCAATGAATTCAACATATAAATTTTAAATCATGTATATAAACTTATTTATTTGTGAACTATATTAATTTATCTAAGTAAGATGAAATACTTTGAATGAGACATTATGTGAAGAAAAATTTCAGATAGTTCAAGTTTTGTGTAATATTTTCATTTGCTCCTTTTGTCCCGTTTATTTTTTTGTCCACCTTTTCAACAATTGGCTTTGTAATTAAGATAATACCTCATTCCATATCAAAGGATAGATGCACTAGTGATTAACTAATTTTAAGGCAGGAAAGGGTTTTGCTTTCTGCTTTCCCTCTCTATCTTTTCCACTCTATCTAGAATTTGGTTACCCAAATACCTTTCAACCTTCAAGTCCATTTATACGAGGGAAGGTGGTAAAGAGTTTGGAGAGGATTGGTTGGCCACGGAGGTAGTTTTGCATATCAATTACTAAGAGGTAGAGAATTTCTACGAACCATAAGCTTTATGTTTACATCTAATTTAGGATGAAATTGAACACTTCAATTTCAAGTACTCTAACTGCATAGTTCTAGGCATTGGGTAAGCGACCATGCAATCAATCCACAAGACACATACCTATCACAAGAGAAGTTACCAAAATCCCATTAGAAACAAGTGTACCGTTTGGATACCCACTTTATTTTTTTTGAAAATACAATTTTTTAGAAATGAGGTGTGGCTGAGCAAGAAAATTTTATCTTTGCATTCCTGGAAATGGATATTTTTTCAGGTGTGTATTGAATTGAGTGGGTTAAATGGTTAGGGTTTATAATTGGGGGTTGATTTGCAGAAGATATTTCCAAGGAGGAGCTATAGTGATTTTTGAAGAGAGTGAAAAAATTGTGTAAATGATTAAAAGACGTAACATTTCCTTATTGGTTGACAATTGGGTTGATGATTTTACTTCTAACGTTATCACGTGAAAAACGCGTGATAATGATTTCTGTTAAAGAAATTCACGGACTTAGATGTAGAGTGCGACATGGTATACTGTAATATATGCTATTGTGCAAAGTGAACTTTCTAAAAATCTGAGGTGCAAATTAATTTTTCGTTATAAACTTAGAGTGCACAATTGTCATTTACCTTTTAAAGTATTACATTAAATTAAGTTTTTATAAATTTATCGCGTGTATCACATCTCAATATTAGAAAAACGTAATTAATCAATAATATATATCTATAATATATGTAGAAGTGTGGAAGTTAGAAAAATATTTTTGAACAATACTGGCCCTAATTATTTTTTGAATTTCCCACATTCTCCTTACAATGTACGAATTATTCCTATTATTGATATGAAAGGTTTCTCTAAATTATTTTGTATTTATTATCACAATCGTTTATATCAAAAGTTTTTTTAACTACTTTGTTTAAATTATAATCTCTAAAGACGTTTTCTCTTCATTTTTTAATTTAAAGTCTTAAATGACTAATTATAAATGAAAAATAAGTCTCAAATTAACTCAATAATCATTTAGTTAATATAATTTTATTACCATTTTTATGTATAAATCTTAAAGGGCTAATTGTAAGTGAAAAAATGTCTCAAATTAACTTAATATTAGTTTAGTTAATACTAATCTATTGAGCACTGAAAAAAATAGTGAAAAACAAAATTTCATGGATCAAAATGAATAAAAACAATTTATATATATAACTACTTATCTTATCTTATCTTATTATAGATCAAAATGAGTATAACTACTTTTGTACATCATCTTAAACTTAGTATTATTATTAAGTTTTAATTATCTTTAACTTAGTACTAAATGAGAATATAGTAATTAAGTTTTAATTAATAAATTAATTAATATTATTTTCTATTTCAAGTTAGATACTTAACTAATCTTTTTAAATTATATTTTAAAATAGAAATTATGATTAATAAAAATTATAATTAATTGTAACAATATAATATATAATATATAACAAGATGCATAGTGAATGAAAGAAAAATTATATGAATTTTTTAAAATTGAGTAAAATGTATCACTTCACATATTAGAAAATTTTCATATACATTTTTTAAATTAAACTCACAATAAAAAGACATATATTAAGAAAAAATAAGTTTATATAATATGATAATAATATTTATAAAACTTATTCACGTGTAACGAACGTATTAAAAACTAGTATATTAAAAGGTGAGAAGTAAGAGAGAAACTTTTTTGAACAATTTTATCCACTTTCATTTTTACTAATCTAAAATGTCATTAAAAAGAACTTGTGATGCATTTCTATGTGTCCTTCAAGTATAGATATGTCACAGTGTGTCAATTGAAAAATGACTTTAAATGTAGTGGAATGAGAAGTAATTTTTGAGATGTTGTATTCAAAATGTGTCATTTGAAAAATAACTTTAGAAATGTATCTATTGAAATGTAATGGAATGAAAATAATCAGTAACATTATAGCTCTTACTTTTTATGTAATTTTGTACGGTTTCTTATATTTATCTTGGCTTACTTATACAATTTGTTCTTAGTGTATTATAGATTATTGAAATAATAAAGTGGATGTCAAATTGATCAGAAGAAAGACATCATCAAAATGAGTTGATATGATGATAAACTAAGACATTCAAAATGATTTAATGTGTAAAAGTATAGAAGATTTTATTTGTGTTGATTTAATGTTTTTTCTGATTTCTGATTTGTTTTATCATACATATTAACATTCATACTTAACAATGAAGTTTTTTTTTACCTTAACCGGGGATTCATTATAAACAACTATATGGTATAAATTCACATAATATTTTAATTACATAAGTACATATTTTAATTAAATAAAGTGAAAATAATAATTTATAATAATCTTTAATCTCTAATAAAAGAAGTTTAATGATGAGAAACTTTTAATTTTTCTTTTTACCCTTTAAGCCCGACTAAATATAGTATAAGATTAAGGTTTATTTTGGATTTAATTCATTTATAATTCTATTCACTAATTATTCTTTTACTAATACGTTATAAATTTATTATTTATATTATTATATTATTAGAAATGTGAAGGTCCATGTATAAGATTTAGATATCCTTATATTATAAATATTGTTTCAATCAATAATGATGATTTTTTGTCCATCTGTAATATTTTTATTGTTGTTTAGTTTTTTTAGTTTTATAACAAATGTAATAATTTTTAATATCCACTATCCATAATAAAATAGTTTGTCATATTTAAATTTTTCTTCTCAATAATTTTTTTTAGTTCTTTCATATTTTCTTACGATATAAATTTGTGAGAAGCGTGCATTCTTTAATTCAAAAAATCTTATTGTGTAAATTTATTATCTCGAGATGATGCACAACTTAACCAAATTTCCTTCTATTTATAATAATTTTGTTATAAATATATCATCTTTAGGTGATGCATGACCTATTCAAATTTCTTTTTATTTATAATAGTTTAATTGTAAATATGATAAATTATATTATTATTTTCTTTTATTTTATATATACAACATTTCAAAATCAAAGATTTATTTGAATGTTAATAATAAATTTAAAATTTATTATATAATTTTAAAATTCTACACTTTTTTACTACTAGTAGTTTATTAAACTCATCATTAAACATTCATAATTTATTTTAATAAAAAACAATTATTTATTAACTATTTTTTTTCATGCAAAACGAGACTAATCATAGAAATGGACGCATCAAGGTCAACCGTTACACAAAGTCAACACTTTTTTCGTCACTCGCAATCTAACTGTCACGTTCTAGAAAGACAAATTTTCAGTCAGTATCACGGTATCACCTCAGCTTTCTCCCACACTCACTCTATACTTCACCAAAGCAGTTCCAACTCTCTCTCTCTCTCTCTCTCTCTCTCTCTCTCTCTCTCTCTCTCTCTCTCTCTCTTCAGGAAACTTAGTTCCTGCCTACAATGGCTGCTTTACCATTACCATTGCTCAACGTTTCTGCCCGGTCAAACCAGTCAACCTCATTAACCACCTCTTGGTCACCTCCATTTTCGATTCAATCAACGAAGCTTTCATCCCCTTGTATCATTTGCAACGCATCCAATGGAGTTAACCCCACCAGCGAGGCGTTAACCGCCAGCTCTACCATTGCCGTAGACAATTCCAACCTAGCCGAGTCCACCGCCGTCGTGATTCGAGCCCGTAATAGGATCGGCCTCCTCCAAGTCATCACCAGGGTTTTCAAGGTCCTCGGGCTTCGCATCGACAAAGCCATCGTGGAATTTGAGGGCGATTTCTTCACTAAGAAGTTCTTCGTCACCGATTCTCGTGGCAACAGGATTGAGGATCAGGAAAGCCTTGATAGGATCAAGAAGGCGTTGGTGGAGGCAATTGACGGTGATGATCGGACTGTCACAGTGGGGCCTGCGACAAGTGGCATTTTGGTGAGGAGGCCTGCGTCGTTACCAGACTCCGGGGGGAAGGCCAAGGTGGAGAGAATGTTCAGTTTGATGGATGAGTTTCTAAAGAATGACCCAATTAGCCTTCAGAAGGATATTCTCGACCACGTAGAGTATACGGTCGCTAGGTCTCGTTTTAGCTTCGATGATTTTGAAGCTTATCAGGTAAGTAAATCTATTTGCCTTTTCTTTTTTATGTTCAAGATCTTTAATCGTAAATTTGAGAGGTATTAATTGAAGAGGAGAATTTGAAAATTTGACTAATTATTTTAAATGTACGTGTGACTAGTAGTTGATACCTAAGCAATAGATTTTGGATGAACTCGACGCTCATCAATGTGTAAACATAATACGATTAAATTTTATCCCAAATATGAATATTTAAGAATTCTGCAGAAAATCGATCTCATCACTATTTAGTCCCCAGTAATTTTGGCAAGAAATCAAATATGTACTTATACGATAATTGTTTTCCGTAAATAATCAAATGACGGTCAAATTCTTTCTTAGTTATAAGTAAATGAAAGCAATGGATAAATTTCAGCTGTGGTTTTTTTTTTCAGTTGTGATTTTTAATCTGTGTACAATGAAACTAGAAGAAGATCTCAGATGGTCGTTTATTTTGTCTACATTGCAGCAATATTGTTGAAGAGCTGTCATCATGATATGATTTTTAATGATGGAACTTGTAGGCTTTATCCCATAGCGTAAGAGATCGGTTGATTGAACGTTGGCATGATACTCAACTGTACTTCAAGAGGAAAGATCCTAAGCGCGTATACTTCCTCTCAATGGAGTATCTTATGGGTATATTTTTTGGGAGATAAATCATATTTTGTACATCCGTGTTTTTTCAATATTTAATTCTAGATGCAAATATTTTTTTTTCTCTCAAGCGCTTGATATAATTAGTCACGGTTAGAACATGAAGTTGTCGCTTTTTAGTTTTGAAAATGACCCTAGCTGCTAATATTATTTGAACTAGATGATCTATCACTTGAATGCCTACTCTTATATATGAGTAAAATAGAATAGATGAAATCATGAAGTGCAACTTCATTTACCCTTTATACATCAATGTTTGACACGGTTCCTTAGCTATATATGTAACTTCATTTTTCGACAGCGACGACATATTTTTACTCTAGACTGCAAATTTCATCCAGTGATTCTATGAACTATTTTTATTTTTATTTTTGTGTAAGCTTTGAAGCATGGTTGTGGTTATATACTTTTTCTAGTGTTTATGTTTTAGGTAACTATCATGTCTAACTACACTTGTGAGTGTATCTGTTTTTCCCCTTAATTCTTCACTTTTAACATGTTGATATAATACTTTAAGTTATTTGGAACGTCAGGTCGTTCACTGTCAAACAGTGTCATCAACCTTGGTATTCGAGACCAATATGCAGATGCCCTGAGCCAACTCGGTTTTGAGTTTGAAGTTCTGGCTGAGCAGGTTTGTTTGCATTTAGGTTGTCCTTGCTTCTTCCCAGGTTGTTGCTGCATTATTAAATGGTGACATTACGAAGTGATTAGAAATGTGATTTTTCAGCTGGTAGTGACTTATTGATGATCATTGTCTTGACATGATGAATCACAAAAAATTAGGATCTAAAGGGAAGTCCAATTATATAAGTCATAAAATTGAAGCAATTTTTTTCAATAATAACTATTGTTTTTCCTTTTTCAATACTTTTGAGTGGGAATCGTTGAGGTGGAGAGAAGAATCCTGCCACCAGCCGGTCACTCTCTGGGGACAAAACCAAAGAAAGGATAATTACTTTGTTTAAGAGAGAAATTTTTAGTAACCACGAGAGTGTAGCGCAACTAGTTACTGTGGGCTTGGAGGTTTGCTCCCCCAGTTTGTAGGTCCGTACTGAGACCCTGCAATTTCATGGCCATCGGACTGAGGATTTATCCCCTGAATTAATCGAGTTGCACTTGCGGGAAACTCCTTACCTATGGCCTGTGCACCATTGGGATTAGTCGAAGAACTACGCTCCGGAGACCCTAACTAAAAATAGAGAGATATTTTGATCAGTAGTTTCTGTTTGTGTCTGTCCATTACCCCCTATGAACTCTTGTGTGGATAGCTTGTTTGTCTGGCCCGTGTTGGGTATACTGAATGAATATAATGACCTGCATTTTACTTGTGCAATTATGATCTGGTAAATTCATAAGCCTTTTTGTTGCTTCATTATGGGGTTTTTCTAGTCCTAAGAATATTCCCATCTCTAACTTTTTGTACATTGGTATAGAGCTGTTAACTATGCTTGATTTCTAGATCATGAGTGACTTTGGTTGATAGACAATAATCACATTTGTGTGGTTGAATCTCCTCATGGGGATACATATTTTGTTCATATGCAAAGCCTAATTTGACCACTTATATTGCTCGATATAGAGAACTTTCATTTCAATAAACTCTAAAGACTAGCCCTAGAGTAAATTTGGAACAGTGAGTCTCATAAAATGGCCTTGTCGGATCTTGATTAAGGTACATGCATTGTTGACAACATACTTCATTTTGTATTTCTCTGAATGTAGTCTTTTTAGGTTTCACTAAAGAACTTGAGGTATGGATGTGAGTCTTGGCAAATTGTCTATCAAGTGTATAATTTGGCTCTCATTCTGTTCAGTTGTTATGGACATTTACACTCATGCATGTTGTCATAAAATTGCTTTTCTCTAATGAGGAAGACCTTCCTCCTTTATTCCTTGTGTAAAGTGTTATCCATTAGCTATATGTCATGTTGTATGGTCAAATGGTCATTTAATCTTTTCTCGCCATGGATAAAATATCTGTCCCAATGTTCTATTCCAGGAAGGAGATGCTGCACTTGGTAATGGTGGCCTAGCTCGTCTTTCAGCATGTCAGATGGATTCTCTGGCAACATTGGACTATCCTGCTTGGGGGTATTGCAATCTTAAGTTCATGACTTTAAAATTTAGTATCATCACTATATTAACCTTGAGTTTCTAAATTATTGCATTTGATCCTCTAATATGGTTCAACCGCCAATAGAGGGGAGCTGATCTACCAGTTTCCATCTTCGACCTTACCTTACCTCTACTGATGACTAGGTCTACCAACTTGCGCAGTTATGTGGTATACCATTTTTCCTTGGAGAGCAAGACGCGAAAGGTCAATTGTTGACGGGAAAGATTTGTGATAGGCCGGGCTTAACCCCGTTAATGTCCATACCTGTTTTTTGAGTAAAAAAATTCAAAAGCAAAAGATTTTTTTTTTTGGGGGGGGGGGGG
>QANY01008539.1:1016720-1030464 GCA_003255025.1 Datisca glomerata
AAGTGGAAGTGATTGGAGATGTTAAAAATGTGGGTGGTCCATGAAGGAGACGATCATCAATTTGATCAATTTCCAGTAGTGATTTAAATGTGTAAATGGTGTGAAAAGCATCTTTGGAATCTATATAACTTGTTATCTTCTTTATATTTGAGAATCTTTGTTATCACTGTATATCAGTGAGAAATATTGGGTGTGCCAACATTTTCTCTTTACTACCTTTTTGAGGGCCTACTCAATATAACTAGAGATTATTTTATGTCATAGCTCATTCATTTAACACTTTGTTATAGATATGGTATTTTCACAATCTTGAAGCTAATGTTTGGTCATGAGTAATTATTCTTTTGCAATTGATGGAACTGCCTTTCTTATGTAGATATGGACTGCGATACCAGTATGGTTTGTTCCGTCAGGTCATACTGGATGGCTTTCAGCATGAACAACCAGATTATTGGTTGAACTTTGGAAATCCCTGGGAGATAGAGCGAGTTCATGTTATGTATGCAGTGAAGGTTTCTTATACAAACCAATTTGATCTCTGTTAAGCTTTTTTGCTGTTGTCCCTGGTCTAATTATGTCTCACTCTTGCATTTTACTGCTGCTCCTGCTCGGCTGTTAAGTTCTATGGAACTGTTGAAGAGGAGATTTTGAATGGAGTGAACAATAAAATTTGGATCCCTGGAGAAATGGTAACATAGTGTTTCCATACGCCTAAGGCGGAGTTTCTAATTATATACTTTCTTAGAACTTAGAAGTACTTATTTTCTTAGTTTCAGAAAAACAAAAAAAAGTACTTAATTTCTTAAGCCTATTTTTGACACCCTCTAAATTTTCTGAATACGGTTCTTAACTGGACAACAATTTTAAATTAGATCTTGATGTTTATCTGCTGAGCGTTTTGTTTCTGTTTTTGTTATCGCCATATTGCAGGTTGAAGCTGTTGCTTATGATAATCCTATTCCTGGTTATGGAACGAAAAATACAATTACTCTTCGTCTGTGGGCTGCAAAACCAAGTGACCATTATGACATGGTGATTGCCTGATATTTATGTATTTCAAGAATGTCTTTTCATGTTCGATATTTTGAGATAAACTTTCTACTTTTGTCGATTAATGGACTTTTAAGGAAGGTATGTATATACGTACAGACGAATGTAAAAACATATATTTGTCTTTATGAAATATTAGCTCCGTTTGCAGTAAAATGGGGAGGGATCTGGACTAAATCCAATTCTCAATTTTTCTCCTATTACAAAACTCACCCATTTCAAAGTTTGGGTCTAACATCGCAGCATATCTGCAGGAGGCCTATAATACTGGAGATTACATCAATGCCGTTGTCAATAGACAAAGAGCAGAAACTATAAGTAGTGTTTTGTACCCTGATGATCGTTCTTATCAGGTCCGTTTGTTGATTGAATTATTTATTTAAGTATCATCTAAGAGTTTAAGGTGCTATGCTCTACAAACCATGCTAAAGTGCATGGTTGTTCTAGTGTTTTTCTTGACGTATTGTTCCGTGCCATGATGATATACTATTTCCAGGATTACTTTCTCATCACTCCCTTGTCGTAACATCCCTTTCACTTCTGTCTTTTAGGGAAAGGAGTTACGGTTAAAACAACAATACTTCTTTGTCTCAGCATCATTACAAGACATCATTCGCAGGTTTAAAGATTCTCATGACAACTTCGATAAGTTTCCCGAGAAGGTTCTTATTTCAAAATCTTGTCTCCTTTATATACCCCATAATTAACACAGGCTTGATACTGGTAATCATTGAAAAGTGCAATGTTATATTCGTGTCATGAATAATCTTTTTAGCTTTAAATTAAGTATTAGTTTTCTCTTGATTTTGTTTAGGCTTTGATGTAAAAGGTTCTGATTCTCATTTTCCCATTGTACAATCAGATGATATTTCATGATATCGTTCTTGATTAGTATTTTTTTACTTCCTGATGATTTTGAATTTTATGAATATAGAATTCAAGTTTGAAGTTGGTTTAATCTTTAAAGAAACTTTCAACTCTGAAGGACATAATTAAATTATTTTAGTTTTCCTAATATCTTCCCCCATTTATTTGCATCAGGTAGCTCTTCAGCTTAATGATACTCACCCATCTCTTGCAATTCCTGAGGTTATGAGGGTGCTTATAGATGAAGAACATCTACCTTGGAAGAAAGCATGGGATATTATTTGCAAAATTTTCTGCTTTACGACTCACACTGTATTAGCAGATGGGCTGGAGAAAATCCCTGCAGATCTGCTCGCCAGTCTTCTCCCGCGGCATCTACAAGTGAGTTCATATTTTTCGATTTCCTTGTATCTTTTAGTATGTGAGGATGAGTGTTCAAAGTGGGTAGGAGAGATTTTCAATCCCTCTCTCCCACTTATTTAGTTTGATCCATTTTTTTCACACACACTGCCTTTAGCTCATACACACAGAAGCTCATTGTTTCTACAGATATAAGCTTTCTGAAATTTTCTTTTGAATAGATTATATATGACATAAACTTCCATTTCATGGAAGAGTTGAAGAAGAAAATTGGATTAAATTACAACCAGATGTCCCGAATGTCAATTGTTGAAGAAGGTGCTACCAAGGTGCTAACATACTCTGATCTTCTAATTTTACTATATAACCTATGGATTGCTATCTCGTGAATTTTTTGTAGATGTGTATATAGCTGTTGTATGTGTTGAAAACAAAAGAAACAATGACACTGTCAAATAAGGAAAATCCAACTGAGGTATGTTTCACCGGTCACGTTGTTGACTTTTGGAGTTCCCTTATCATCTACCTAGCCTTGCTTGGGATTTGGTTTTGGCCAGTGCCATCATCTTGTGGACCATGAATGCAACTTCTGTTAAGGACCTCTGTGTTCAGTGTAAGGAATTATGCTTTCAACATCCAACACCAATAAGATCTCTCTCTCTCTCTCTCTCTCTCTCTCTCTCTCTCTCTCTCTCTCTCTCTCTCTCTCTCTCTAGGCTTGAGCCATCATCTCATGCTTTCAGCTTCTAATGCCAGTAAGTGCTCTCTTTCTCTCTCTAGGCTAGTGCCATCATCTTATGCTTTCAGTGTCTAACACCAATAAGAGCTCTCTCTCTCTCTCTCTCTCTAGGCTAGTGCCATCATCTTATGCTTTTAGTGTCTTAACACCAATAAGAGCTCTCTCTCTCTCCCACCCCCTCCTCCCTTTCCGCCCAACACAAACCATTTTTCTATATAATATTTGCTTGAATCGTTTTTTACTTGTTTCATATTTAGATTTACTCAGATGTTAGCTTTTCTATTCATAGAAGTGGTGCGATGCAAAAACATCATGATATTTGTTGGACAATTGTCTTTGCATTTGACAGAATATTCGTATGGCAAACCTGTCAGTTGTTTGTTCCCATACCGTGAATGGTGTCTCTAGAATTCATTCAGAATTACTGCAAACTAGGGTATTCAAGGTGATGCGTACATTCTTATTTCATATCTGTCTCACCCTTTAGAAAAAAACAACTTATTTAACTTGAGTTTTTTTAACAATGAAGTATTAACACTTAATCATATGTATGCAGGACTTTTATGAGCTCTGGCCAGAAAAATTTCAGTACAAGACAAATGGAGTTACCCAGGTTGTTCTCTTTTTACGTTATGTTGTGGGAATGTACTTAGTGAGTTATTACATTCTGGATAAAATTCAAGTGATAAAGATTAGCAGATTTTACAAATAAAATGAGCTTAGCTGCGAGTTTGGCCTAATATTGTTATTTTTAATGGTAAAAGTAGGTATCAATGTAAGCCTGGGAAGTTGCCTAGTGGTTGGGCTGGCGCTGGGACCTATGCAGTAATGTATGATGTCCTGGGTTCGAAACTCATCCCTAGCCTCAGATCCTCAGGGCCACTAGAGGTTTACCCGGTCGTTAACGTTAGGGCCTGTGGGAGCGTTTGATGCCTCGCTTAATAGTCGGGGCGAAGCCCTGGATACCCACGTTACCAAAAAAAAGTAGGTATCAATGTGCAGCATAAGTAACACATCCATTGAAGGATTACAATATCTGAACTTGTTCTTTCAGATAGAATTTTCTTTCATTAACCTACCTTGCATTTGACTTTTAGCTGTCATAATGCATTTAACCTATTAAGGTACTCCCTGGTGGTCACACTTTGGCAGTCCCTGCGATGGATTTTGTACATGTTATCCTGTTCAATGTTACCCGGATCACAGTTTGATCAGGTATGAGGAACGGGATCAGGAACGCAATAAGGTGTTTGTCCCGGAATGAGGAATGGAGGGGGTAGGCTTCTTCAGATTGTATTCTTGGAACGGAATACGATGGGTCGGAATGTGGAACGGTTTTGTTTGGATTGTAAATGTAGTATTAAAAATCTATAAATATATAAAGAACGTCATAAATCAATCCATTCAATAATTAAATTTTTTTACTTAAAAATACTTAAATTCAAAATGTTTATCATTCGCAACTATTTTTTTTTAATAAAGTGGACTGACCCAGGGGAAAAACATCATCTAACAATCGTATGTCGAAAAACCCCAGGCAATATCTGTTTTGTTTAGAATAATAAAAAAAAGAAAAACAAAGATAAGAGTTATACAAAAGAAAAAAACACAAGCATGCAGGTCTTAACATCAACAACTAAATCAAATAAATAAATAAAAAAGATGTTTAATGTTTTGTTAATTTTTTTGGTAAGTTGTGTTTTGTTAAAAATAAAGTGACAACTTATACTTTCATTTTCCTTTATCCATTGAAGATGCATCTCATTGCATGAATCTGGAATTTGAGATTGTAGGTTCTCGTTCGAGGTGTTGAAGTTGAACTACGACTTTGAACTCTTAGACTATTTTATTTTGACTAGCTACTTGTGGCTTCAGTTCTTCTTTGGTGTTTCGGCTCTAATGCTATCATCATTCGAAGACTGCAATGCCATCTCCTCCATCTTATACTGGAATCATCTAACATGGTGTCCTATGGATCAATATCCCATTTCTTGTATGGTCATTCCTTGTAACTTTCTTGAAACCTTGACAATAGTCGAATATTGGAATGAATGAATACCAACTTGTTGGCTCTTGATGAATTCAACCTATGAAATAACATAGTAAAATATATAATTTCAACATAAATGAAATAATTGTTAAATTAAAAACAAAAATTAAAGAAACTTGTTTCTCTTCACATCGTGAATAAGAGTAAGTGCTCCAACTTCGTTCAGCTGATGAAGTAGTTATTGGTTGAGATAAAATCTTGCTTGTAACTTCTACGAGTTTTGGTGTTTCTGCTCCATAAGTTGTCTATCAGTTTATACCATTCATTGTCACAACATCAATAGAGGCACCTGTGGTGGCGAAACGCCCTTGATCATATGAAACTCCATAAACTGTCTTTACAATAGCCTATATTCTCCAAGATTTGACGAAATTTTGTCAAATGCGCTTAATGGTCAGTCAGCACTTCCTTATCCTCAGTAGGCCTCTTTCTTATTGTTCCTTCGGGAGCTGGGGTATTTGCATAAGTTGAATCATAAAATCGAGGTAACAAAGCATATCCAAGATAATGTATCAGGATGTTCATTTTCCCCAATCTACTTAGCACCATTTTCTCAAGTAAGCTACATATTCATCCTTATGCTTGTTGTCTTTCAAGACATCTTTGATTTCGCCAAGCATATTATCCATTCTGTCATACCCTTCGTCCATAATTGGGCCGTCTCCTTCACAAAACTTTATTAGCTTATAGATAGGCTTTGTAATAGCTTATGTTATATACTTCATCCCGAAAATCATGAGTTCATAACCACTATTGTTGCTAGAGCCTCCTTAACATCAAGAAGTCGTTTTAGCATTATATAATGTGATGCAAATCTTGTTTTTGCTACCTTTAATAGCTCTAACTTGGAGTAATTCCTAAAGGTCGTCAATGCATGTGAATGATTAACAAAGTACTTGACAATTCTTTTTCCATTCGCATATGTGGATGTACCTTTTCCACTTCTTTTCCAGCCGCCTTGCAATTCGCAGCATTATCAGTTAGGACCAACCTCGTCAATTGCTTTTAACAATTATTTAACTGGATTCCTGTATAATTTTTTCTTGTTATAGTTCATCTTTTAATTGCACCAAGCAATTTTTTTCCAATGAACCAGTCTCTATGCATTGGTTATTTTTTCTTTTAGAAGGAGGGAGCTTCTTTCTTACCTCTATCTGTAAATGTATGCATAATTAATTTTTTAAAATTACATGGTTTTGATAGCGTCGCTGGATTGTGGTGAGCAACCCTAGCTTATGTGTTCTTATCTCAAAGTGGCTCGGGACAGAAGCCTGGATCCGTGATGTCGCCCTTCTAACTGGATTGCGTGAATATGCAGCAGATGTTACCCTACAACAGGAATGGAGAATGGTACTTCCCATAGCCTTGACATGGATACAGTTGTTCTGAAACGAAATATATGAACTATTGTGTGTATTTGATTTTCTACAATTTCATCATGTTACAGGTGAGGAAAATTAATAAAACGAGGCTTGCTGAGTACATAGAAGCAATGAATGGTGTCAAGGTCTGATTGACACTTGAAATACTTTCGGAAACAATCTTTGCTCTAATGGTTTCTATCTTATTCAGCTTCACGGTGATCTAATGGCTATGCATCGAACTCACGCAGGTTAGTTTGGATGCAATGTTTGATGTGCAGATAAAGCGTATACACGAGTACAAAAGACAGCTGCTTAACATATTAGGCATTATCCATCGCTATGACTGTATCAAGGTGCACGGTATTTCCTAGAGGAAAATTTCAACATTTGTTTTCTTATTAATCGAAAAGTATATTTCATTCTTGTCTGTTTATGTGCTGATACTATTGTTGCTGCAAGCTGACATCGCTTCTGACTGATTATGGTTTTAGAATATAATGTCATTCAGAACTGAAACCAAGCTTTTAGTTGTCTTATGTCGACTTTTTTCTAAAGATGCCATGGCCCATGGGGGGTTGTTTGCTTATGATTATCACATAAGTGCAGAATATGAAGAAGAGTGATAGGAGGAAGGTTGTACCCCGTGTCTGCATACTTGGAGGGAAGGCTGCTCCTGGATACGAAATTGCAAAGAAGATTATCAAACTTTGTCATGCTGTGGCAGAAAAGGTCAACAATGACAGTGATGTTGGCGATCTTTTAAAGTTGGTATGAGGGCACTATGCTTTCCATTGTTGTGAGCTCCGTGGAGTTTTGCTTGCTTAAAGTTCTACTAACTGGTATCTCTAGATAAGTACATCCAGGTAATTTTTCTGATTCATCATCCTGATTCAAGTTCCATCAACATTGTAGGTTTATATCCCTGATTATAATGTATCTGTTGCTGAATTGGTAATACCGGGGGCTGACATTTCACAGCACTTGAGGTCTGTTAAGTTTTGTAATTTGCAATTTGTTCATCCTTTGTTCTTGTAGCAGCTATCTCTAGGCATAGTCTTTAAAAATACTTTTGCGCTTGGACATTTCCCCCCACGATTATGTCTCTGGAGTGCAGTTTTAAGCATGCGGTCCTATCTTTTAATCAAGGAAGTATGACCAACTCAAGATTTTAGTCTTATTCTAGATGATGAAAATATGATTATTTTTTTAACCAATAGCGTGTTTAGATGGGAAAATGAAAGTGTAATTCTGAAAGGTTCTTGTTCTTGAAATTTTTTAAATAACAATTAGATAAGGGCAAAAGCGTCCAGCGTCCCCTGAACTTTGGGGCGCTGGACAGTTTAGTCCCCAACTTTGAAATTAGACACTTTGATCCCTGAACCTTCAAAATGCACACCTTTTTGTCCAAAATGTAACTGCCATTACATTCCGTTTGATTGTGGGTCTTTTTTGAATTTTACCAATTTTGGGGCTTTTTACTTTTTGGGGTTTAGGCTAATTTTTTTAATCATTGGTTACTTCTCCAACCCTCCCTCTCGATTTCAAGGAAATCAAACGGAATGTAACAGCAGCTA
Source organism: Datisca glomerata (assembly GCA_003255025.1). Lineage (NCBI taxonomy): Eukaryota > Viridiplantae > Streptophyta > Magnoliopsida > Cucurbitales > Datiscaceae > Datisca > Datisca glomerata. Next base: position 1,024,725 of record QANY01008539.1, read on the forward strand.
CTTTTTGGACCCAATGGTGTGTGTTTTGAAAGTTCAAGGACCAAATTGTCCAATTTCAAAATTGAGGGACTAAAATATCCAGCTTTCCAAAGTTTAGGGATCGCTGGAGGAATTTGTCCGTTGGATAATCATGAATATCAAGCTATGGTCGTTCTTAGTATTTCACAAATATACAAGTCATGGGATGAAAGCCCGCGAGTAACTATACTGATGGAAAGGAAAACATACAGCTATTAATATGTTATTGACTAACATACTACAACCATGAGGTCTTTTTGAGCTTTCCTGGTATGGTCAGTTTCTGTTCCTTTCTTGATGCACCCTAATTCTGAATCATCTCTAAGAATTTGATATGATTTCCCTGCAATAATACAATCTGTCCACAACACACAGCAGCCCAAATATTGAATAACCAGAGAAAATCAGATGAACAGGGAAGAAAAAAACTGCTTGTATTGCTCAACAATGGTGGAAATCACCAAGGGAAAAGTGAGAAAAACAGCCTGCTCCAAGTTGTTCGAGAGCTTGGTCTCTCCCTTCCTTCCACTACCCAAAAAGCTACTCCCTAAACCTCTCTGTACCTTTTTATTCTTTGCACCTCCTAACAAGGACATAACTAACTCTAGCCTAGTCAGCACCCCCCTCTCTTCTCTCTCCTCTAACTAACTGATTTTTTTGTCCCTACTCCTCTCACCTCAACTACTACTTACATTTTTAATCTTTGTTTTTCTTCTTCCTCACATAAGTAAACTTAATTAATGGTCTAACATTACTCCCCTCCCGAAGAAGCACCTTGTCCTCAAGGTGAAATGAAGGAAACTGAGTGTTAATCACATCGAATTCTTCCCACGAGTTCTCGAATTCTGGCAGATTCTTCCACTTGATGAGCAATTCCAACACTCATTTAGCGCTGTAACGAAGGTCTTCTACCGCTTCTAGTTCCACAAACCACTCTAAGTCCGCCCTCAACACTGGTGGAAAAAACTGCGTAGGAATCGACTGCCCAACAGCCCTCTTGAGCATCGAAACATAGAAAACGGGATGTATGGGAACCGATTCTGGCAAGTCAAGTTTATACGCGACTGGTCTGATCCGATCCACAACCTCATATGGGCCAAAATACCGGGGTGATAGCTTCTCATTCCGACGCTTAGCCAGTGATCTGTGACGATAAGGCTTGAGCTTCACATAGACTAAATCGCCCACATGAAACTCTACATCTCTTCTTTTCTTATCAGCCGTGAATTTCATCTTTTTCTGAGCCCTTTCAAGATGGTATTTCAACTCCTCAATTATGGAATCTCGTTCCACAAGTTGCTCTTCTACTTGGGATAAAGGAGTCGTGCCTTTGGCGTACCGTATCAAGGATGGGGAGTCTCGGTGGTAAAGAGCACTGAAAGGGGTTGTGTTACTCGAACAATAGAAAGATGTGTTGTACCAATATTCTGCCCAACGAATCCATTGGACCCATTTCCTTGGTTTGTCACCAACAAAGCATCGAAGATAAGTTTCGATGCCCCGACTAACCACTTCGGTCTGTCCATCACTCTGTGGGTGGTAAGCGGAGCTCCTATTGAGTGACGTGCCCTGCAAACGGAACAATTCAGACCAAAGTTTGCTCGTGAATACCTTATCTCTGTCGGAGACAATAGATCGGGGAATCCCATGTGAGCGAACTACCTCCCTTATGAATAATTTTGCTACCATTGGGGCTGTAAAGGGGTGTTTCAAGGGCAAAACATGGGTGTATTTTGTCAAATGGTCCACTACAACCATAAGGCAATCAAATCCTTCTGATTTAGGCAACCCCTCCACAAAATCCATGGATACATCTTCCCAAACCAGATCTGGAATTGGCAAAGGCTGCAACAAACCAGCTGGAGAAAAGGGCAAGGGTTTTACTTCGTTGACACGTGGAGCATTCCGACACATATTTTTGAACATCCTTATACTTTCCCACCCAAAAGACATCCCTCGCCAGCCGCTGGAAGGTTTTTAACACTCCCGAGTGTCCTCCAATCTTCCCCGCATGGTACACCTCCAACAATTGATGGATTAGAGAAGAGCTCTTTGGAATCATTAACTTGCCTCAGAATAGTAAGTTCCCATTTTGCAAGGTATAATCAGCCACCGTGATGTGTTCTTGGAGAAGTTGCTGTTTGATTGGCCCCAAAACCGAATCATTTGTCACCTCCCGTTGAAGAACATCCCAAAGATTTGTCCAAGATAAAGACAAATCAGCCAATTCACAACTCTCCCCTCGTCTGGATAACGCATCAGCTGCCTTGTTTTCCACTCCCGGCTTGTATTCAATCTCGAAATTGGATCCGAGCAACTTGGAGACCCACTTTTGATGTCATCCGGTACTACTCGCTGCTCTAATAAGTAGCGCAAGCTCCTTTGATTGGTTCGGACTAAAAATTTGGTTCCCAAAAGGTAAGGTCGCCATTTTTGTACGGCCAGCACAATGGCCATCAACTCCCGCTCGTAAATTGACTTCAACCTAGCCCGTCCACTGAGTGTTTGGCTGAAAAAAGCAATAGGCCGCTGGTTTTGCATCAACACCGCCCCTAATCCAAATCCGGAGGCATCCGTCTCAATTACAAACTGTTGTTTGAAGTCCGGAAGAGCCAACACTGGCACCGTAACCATGACATTCTTCAAAGCCTCAAAGGACTTTTGAGCTTCGTCATTCCACCCGAAATTATCCTTGCGCAACTGATTCGTCAAAGGAGCTGCTATGTGGCCATAGTTACGGGCAAACTTCCAGTAATATCTGGTAAGGCCGAGAAATCCCCTCAAATCTCACAAATTCTTGGGAATTGGCCACTCCACCATGGCCAACCTTCTTCGGGTCTGCTGCCACCCCCGCTGCGGAAACTATGTGTCCCAAATATTCCAATTCAACCTGTCCGAACATGCATTTCTTCCCATTAACAAACAGCGAGTTCCCACGTAAGAGCTCAAAAACAATCTGAAGATGATGCAAATGGTCCCCCATATTTGAACTATAAATCAAGATATCATCAATGAAAACCAATACAAATTTTCGTAAATAAGGCTTGAAGACCTCATTCATCAAGGCTTGGAAAGTAGCTGGGGTGTTGGTAAGTTCGAAAGGCATAACTAGGAACTCGTAGTGCCCCTCGTGTGTTCTGAAAGCTGTCTTGGGAATGTCCGAAGGGCTGACCCGAATCTGGTGGTACCCCGATTTCAAATCCAACTTAGTAAACACCTTTGCTCCGAACAACTCCAACAACTCATCAATCACGGGTATGGGGAATTTGTCGGGGACTGTAACTCGGTTTAGTGCGCGATAATCCATGCAAAATCTCCAAACTCCCATCCTTTTTCTTAACCAATATGACCGGGCTGGAGAAAAGACTATGGCTAGGCTGTATAATGGCGGCTGCTAACATTTCCCTAACTACTCAATTTCAGCCTTTTGGATTTGTGGGTAACGGTAAGGTCTCACCGAAACCGGTTCTGCTCAGTCCTTCAGAATAATCCGGTGATCCAGAATTCGCTGTGGGGGTAATCTATTTGGCGATTCCATAATGTCGGAGAAATGCTTCAGCAAGTCCGTGATTTCCCGATAGTCACTAAAAAAATCTCCCTCCTTTTCTTCGAAGACCCCAAAGCCCCAAATTCCAACAATATCCCTTGTCCCTCATGTTTCACTGCCCGCATCATTGCTCTAAGAGAAATCTGAGTCTTACATAAGCTTGGTTCACCCCGAAGTGTTACCGTGTTTCACCTAATCTGAAATTTCATCGTTAACATCTTCCAATTAACTTGCATCACTCCTAATTTGGCCAGACACTGCATCCCCAAGATTACATCCGCGCTCCTCAATTCCAAAGGAAGGAAGTCATCCACCACTTCTACCTCCGGAAAAGATACCGCCAAACTTTTGCAAATGCCCTCGGTACTCACTGAAACCCCCATCCCAAGCATCACACCGTATGAAGCGGTAGGCGTGAGGCGTAAGTGAAAATGGTGAACAATATCTAGGGCAATAAAGTTGTGGGTGGCTCCACAATCGATGAAAACGGTAACCGGGCGGCTTCCGATCTTGCCCGTGAGCTTCATCGTCTGAGAAGTAGTAAAACCCACTACTGAGTTCATCGATAATTCCACTGCCCCTTCAACTGATTCTGCTTCCATCGTCTGTTCGGTACAAACCCCACCTTCGTCTTCCAAATTCAGCTTATCGGAGATGTCGATTTCATCCACAAGCAACACTTGAAGCTGTCGGTTTTTGCAAATGTGCTCTGGAGAAAATTTTTCGTCGCATTAGCCCCTTTTCACGTCTTCCCTGTAGCTCAGAATCTGTATATCACCGGAAACCGGTCGACACCTTTGTCGCCGGCGCATCTCCCGCTCCCTTGGTCGCCGACGTCACCGGTGGTGGCTTGGTAGTCGCCGATGGGAAGCTGGCTCTGATCTGGCTCGCGGAGCTGCCGCTCGTTAAGCTCCCAGTCGTAACCCCCTTGTGTTCGCGGGTCTAGAGGGAAACGGGTTAGAACCCGTTTGGCTGCTAGGGTTTCCTGGTGCAGGGACCCGACCCGACCCGTATGGTTTATGCGATTTTTGTCCTCCATCTGTGCAGATTCTACCATCTCCACTAAATCCCTAGGTCTCATCATCCTCACCTCAACCCTTATGTGTGGCTTCAACCCATTGATGAACACACCCTCCAAAACCTCATCGGAGACCTTTCCATGGAACAAGGTCACTTGAACCTCAAACCGATCGATGAAGTCTTCGAGCATTGAGTCTTGTTGCAGAGCTAAAAATTTCTGGCACCCGGTCCCGTCGTGATTGGATCGGAATCGAACGAGAAGGGCTTCCTTAAGCTCCATCCAGCTTCTGAAACGGCGTTGATTGTCCATGTATTGGTACCAAGTCAACGCCCGCCATTTTTAACTGACCACCACCATTTTTAACACCTCCAAACTGACCACCACCATTTTTAACTTCTCCGTTTCTGTCATCGGGTAAGGTGAAAATACCTTTCAGCTCTGAACGCCCATCCATCCGGATTGTCGCTGCTGAAACTCGGAAATTCCAGTCTTCGCGAAGGTCTCCACTCCTCCCTAGAGCCCGACCCTTCATGAACCCAAGCTGAATTCACTGTCGAACCATCAGGAACTTCTTCTGATTCCTTCTCTTTTCCTCTTGTCGCGTTCGATTCAACTCCGCAGGCCATTCGGTGTAAGGTACCCATTATCGTCTCTAACTATTTCTCCACGTTGCTGAACCGATTTTTGATCTCGGAAACTTCTCGAAGTTTATATTGAATCTGTTCCAGCTCTTTATGAATACCATTCCTCACGTCCGATAACTCCCGCTGCCATTCCTCTTGCATATGGGAGAGTCGGTTCTCTAACGGATCATCCTTTTTTGGAGCCATTCCCTTACCAGAATTTTACTGCTCATACCAATTTGATATGATTTCCCTGCAATAATACAATCTGTCCACAAACACAGCAGCCCAAATATTGAATAACCAGAGAAAATCAGATGAACAGGGAAGAAAAAAACTGCTTGTATTGCTCAACAATGGTGGAAATCACCAAGGGAAAGGGAGGAAAACAGCCTACTCCAAGTTGTTCGAGAGCTTGGTCTCTCCCTTCCTTCCACTACCCAAAAAGCTACTCCCTAAACCTCCCTGTACGTTTTTATTCTTTCCACCTCCTAACAACGACACTCTAGCCTAGTCAGCACACCCCCCCCC
>QANY01008539.1:1030483-1138042 GCA_003255025.1 Datisca glomerata
CAGCCCCCTTCCTCTTCTCTCTCCTCTAACTAACTGATTTTTTTGTCCCTACTCCTCTCACCTCAACTACTTACATTTTTAATCTTTGTTTTTCTTCATCCTCACATGAGTAAACTTAATTAAGGGTCTAACAGAATTCTCTGAAACGTATTTATTTGGAGTACAAATCTAAAAATTAATATGAAGAGAAAAATGGTTCCATTAATATGTATGTTTTGCAGTCATTTACATTCTTTTTCTTAAGAAGTGTGTATTTGTTGCATACATGTGATGACTATGTAGCACTGCTGGACATGAGGCATCAGGAACTGGAAGCATGAAATTTCTTATGAATGGATGCTTACTTTTAGCTACAGCAGATGGATCTACAGTCGAGATTGTTGAAGAAATAGGGGTAGAAAACTTGGTAAGACGCCTATTTGGTGTTTCTTCATGAATCTCTTGATTCCTGCGGCAGAAAAAGAGTTGTTATGCATGTGAAAAACATCCTTTTAAAATATAGAATGGTGTAGAAATGATGATCGTCCAACAGTCCAACAATCAACCAAGAGCTACTACGAAAACTCTTCTCCGGGTCCATTTGTAGGAGTAATAAAAATGCGGAACGCCTTCTTATCGAATCAGTGTCACACTACTTGATGTTAAAGTGGATTTCACAAATGCTTATGGTCTCACAGCATCAGTCAATGTTGATTAAATAAAAGATTCGTAAGGCTGTATTAGGATGCCCAGTGCCCCAGTTGATAAATCAGAATCTTGACGAATATTCCGTGTAATCAAACTGGACTTTAGATATACTGGTAACTGGTATCTTTGGTTGAGAGGTTATCTTGCTCACATAATACTGATTAAAAATAATAGAGATATGCGTCTTGTTTCTGTTCTTGGTATTATTGTGAAATCAGTATTAATTTCTAACTAATGTGTTTTTCAAATCACCTCTCTTGTTTAGCTGAGATCTTTGTATGGGTGGTTTTCTCAATGGTCTATGACTCTATATTGCAGTTTTTGTTTGGTGCAAAAGTGAATGAAGTTCCTGTTTTGCGTGAAAAGGATGCTCCTACCTGTAAAGTGCCTCTTCAATTCGGTCGTGTTGTAAGGTATAGAATCAACTTTTACCATCTTCTACTCAAGACTCAAGTGGGTTCTTTCCGTCTGCAGATGTAGAAATTTCTTGGCAATATCTTCTTCCCCAAGGATTACACGAGATCATTTGCACCAATTTATCACAGTAAATTCATTGAAGCAAACAACTATATAAGCATTGAAACGCAAAATGGATGCATTCATCATGTACGGGTAGTATGGGACTCATCTGTGTGCACATTGATGAACTCACTAGAATTCGTGACCCGGTTTTGGCACATGGTATTAGTATGATGAGAAAGTTTGCTAACTGCATGCAACCTTGACCGCCTCAACTTTTGGAATTATCTTTTAAGATTTGTAACTTTAGAACATATAGAGAAATTTTCTTTGTTATATGGTTTAGTTTCTGAAAACACTCTGTCATGCTACTCTGTTTGTAATCAATGCTTAGATTTACTTGAGCAATGTTATTCATATAACTGAGTAATGCTTGATGATCGTTTAGAAGGTTACTTTTTTTTTATTCTCTTTCCAAATATTTACGTGATCTTTGTTTTAACGGCTTTCATAGGATGGTTCAAGATGGTTATTTTGGCTTCCAAGACTACTTCAAATCGTTATGCGACACGGTGGAAGGCAGTAATGATTTTTATCTCCTCAGTTCTGATTTTGAAAGCTATCTAGAGGCACAGGTAATTCTCTGTTTTCTCAGAATCCCATCCGGACCCGATTGTCATGTTTCACAAGCAATCGTTTAGATTAATTGACAGAGCACGTAAAACTGCAGGCAGCCGCAGATAAAGCATACGTTGATAACGAGAAGTGGACGCGGATGAGCATTCTTAGTGCTGCTGGTTCTGGAAGATTTAGCAGTGATAGAACAATCCAAGAGTATGCAGAGAAGACTTGGGGAATTGAACCATGTAGATGCCCATTCTAATTAATAACTTCACCTCCAAAATTGAAGAAATCATTCAACTGCTCAAACTTGTCAGCCTCAATTGGACAACCGAAAATGATGGGATGTATTATAATCAAAACACGAATAAGTTTAAAGCAAATATAATCTGACATGTAGATGCCCATCATAGCCACGGAAAAGATAAGATCAAACAGCTTTGGCAAACAAATGTATAAGAACTCGTGTCTTGTTTGTCGCTATGATGACTTTGTTCGAGTAAATGTAGACTAATAAATAGACAAGCAAAAGAAAGAGTTGCAAAATGACAAATTTTATGATGTTAAAGCCGAACACTTGGTATTATTTTACAGAATAAAACTCACATACACTATCTGGGGAGTTTACATTGTAAATGGGGAAGAGGGAAAGGTGTGTTTTTCTTCATCATTCATTAGACAAAGAGAGAGAAAAAAAGAAAGAAAAAAACTTGAGACATAATAATTATGGATAAACTTCAATAAGGGATCTTAAACCAAAAATGGGAATTATGTTATAGCGACTAAAACCAGCTTCAAGAAAGAGCTTTTCCCATTCTTTTTCACTTCTCTCTCTTCCAGTGACCACAACCATCATCAATAAGTCAAAAAATAGCTTTGCTTCAGTCATTTCATGTTCATCTTTCTTTTCATTTATAACTATATCAATGATAATCACTTTTCCTCCCTCTCCCTTGTTTGAAATTGCTTCTCTGCATTTCTTCAGTATCTTCAAGCAATCTTCATCATTCCAAGCATGTAATGTCAGCTGTGGATCCACCATTTTACACTGTCAGTATCCCCAACAACTAATTCCATGTTTTTTTAAATCAAAAGAAGTGTTTCTTTTTTCTTCTCTTTTGCTAAGTTGAGTCCGTACGCTTTAAAATTTTTGTAATTAAGATGCGTCCCGCACAAAATCTGTTAGTTTAAGCAATTTTTCACACACCACTTACACCCTACATATTTCATATCTTCTAATGAGTTCCTCATTTATTGAAATTTATGTGACATTATATATAGAATAAAAGAATATTAGTCTGCCCATAACTGATACTCTCTGAATTTTCAGCATGACAAAGATAATTCAATAAGTTTCAAATTTTTTTGTAGTAAATAATTTTTAGAAGGGAACTAAAGAGACTTCATAACTAGTGGATGTCTTTTAACTACACTAATTGCTAAAATTTTATAGTATAGGAACTAAATTAACAAAGAAAAAAGTGTAGGTGTTATTGTGAAACAATCGAGGGTGAGATATTTGCATTTTAAGCAACTATTTTAAGACAGTTTCAAAATCGGTCTTTCTATTTTCAACTATTTCAAATAGAAAATGGCAATTAAACCAGAAATGCAATACATACCTTAAGCAAAACAGCATCAGCCGAAGGAATGAACTCAAACATATCACCTCCAACAAACTTCAAATTTGCATCATCTTTCAAATTAGTAACTACATGTGGAAGATCAAACACTGTGCATTTCAATTGCGGAAATGACTCACAAATTATTCTCCCAACCGTGCCTGTTCCTCCTCCTACATCAACCAATGAATCCAACCCTTCAAAAACTTCCCTACAATCTCCTACAACCAAGTTCATCATACCTGAATCACTAGCCATTGCTTCATTGAAAATCTTGTTGAAATCATCATTTTGATTCCCATACCCCCAAAAGCTCATCCCATTGGCAATCTCAAATGGGGTTGTTTTCTTTTCTTGAGAAGAAAACCAATCTCCCAAACATTGCCATGGATTTACTATGGCCTTATCATGCATTGCCTTAACAAACGCTGACAGGCTTGTCGCGTTATCTTTAATCAACAGCCTTGACGAAGCTGTCAGTTCATATCGTTCTTCTACTTGATTTGTTTGGACTTCCGCAACTGCGAAAATACCCGAGTGTACTAACAGACGCATTAACCGGAAGAGGAACGTGGTCTTTTCAGGGCCGATACGAAGCGCCGAGACGAGGTCTTGGAGAGTGATCGGAGCCCCATGGTTATGGATGATTTCTGGTATGTCAAGTTCGAGTGCAGCTTTGAGTGACATAGAGCTTACGAAATTGAATACATGCTTGTATAGATGAGATTGAGCTTGAAAAAGTTCATTGGCACTATTTCTGGAATAGGGGTCCATATAGATCTAAATCACTTCGATTCTTAGATAGAAAATCTTTAGTTCTATTGTTCTTCCTTTTTTTTTTCAAAATTAGAGCATAAACTTAAAGAGCAAAATACTTAACAACTAAAATCATTGAGAAATTCTCGTAAGTATCAAATTGGAATTGAAAAGTAATTTTGACTTTTCAAGAAATGATATTTTTTGTTTTGCTTAAATTAGTTATTGCTTAGTTTTGGTGAGAAATTTCAAAAATATTTATGGTGATGGATCATTATAGCTACCGTGTTTGACTCAGCCATTTGTCTTTAAAGTAAGCACGTTTTTGACAAGTCAAACATCATTAATGTATAAAACAACGGAGAATTATTCTGACATTGGTTCTAGATCATCATGATCTTTAGATTAGTTAATGTATAAAACAACGGAGAATTATTCTGACATTGGTTCTAGATCATCATGATCTTTAGATTAATTTTAAAATAATCTGAATTACATCAAATTTAATATGTAACAATTTTTTTTTCATCAAATATGTATTGGAGTTCATCAAATACGTATTGAAGTTCGTCAATTACGTAGTGAGATTTATTAAATACAGACAAATTAATATTTTTTAGAAGGGTTCATCAAATACGTAGTGGGGTTCACCTAATACACAATGAAGTTCACCAATTACATAGTGGAGTTCACCAAATACAGACAAATTAATAAGTTTTGGAGGCGTTCACCAAATACATAGTGGGGTTCACCTAATACGTAGTGGGGTTCACCAATTACGTAGTGGGGGTAACCAAATATGTACAAAATAATAATTCTTGGAGGGGTTCACCAAATACGTAGTGGAGTTCACCAATTACCTAGTGGGGTTCACCAAATACGTATAAATTAATAATTTTTAGAGGAGTTCACCAAATACGTATTGGGATTCACCAATTACGTACTGGGTTCACCAAATACGTACTGAGGTTTATCAATTACATAGAGTTCACCACTTGCAGTAGTGAGGTTCATCAAATACGTACAGATTAATAATTCTTGGAGGGGTTCACCAAATACGTAGTGGGGTTCACCAAATACGTAGTGGAGTTCATTAATTATGTAGTGAGGTTTACCAATTATGTAGTGGGTTCACCAAATACGTATAATTTAATAATTCTTGGAGGAGTTCACCAAATACGTACTGGGGTTCACCAAATATGTATAAATTAATAATTCTTGGAGGGATTTATCAAATACGTACAGAGGTTTACCAATTAGTACTGGGGTTAACCAATTACGTAAAATCTAATCGACTTACCTAATAGGAGAATCACCTATTTTTAGCCCCTAATAGCCATCCTGAAGGTGCTAATCACATCGTCAAAACCAAACACTAGTTTTATATCTCCAATCGCTTGTTTCATTCCTAAACGCCTTGTATAAATAGGCGATCGCCAGTCTCCCTCCCAATTGCCAGTTTTTCAGACCTAATCGCCATTTCTATGACTCGAATCGTCATTCTTCTCAATCAACTATAAAATTGATATTTTTATAATTATTTACTGTATACCGGGAAAATCATTGATATAATTAGAAAAAAAAACTCGTTATTTCAATGCAAACATTCATGATACTCACTTATTATATGAAATTAGATTGGATTAATTAAGGATTCCTGATACAATTGAACACTTATTTATAAACTCGTAAAAAGTTTTCATTGATAATGTTGTTGTGCTTTTGTGACAAGTATCGAGTGAGCCGTATTTTCACCATAAATAATTAAAGGTCATGATGTTATGATGGTCGGTAATTACTATTTATTAGTTTCACGAATACGTATAACCATCAAGATCATATTATATCTTTAAATCCAATATATCAGTTAAAAGTTTGAAATTGAACATCAAAACTATCTAAAACAAAGGCGAATGATTTTCTCATAAAAATATCAAAACTGTATAAAACAACCGAATAAGATGAATTTATACCGCTCTAAAAACCCTAAAAATGAAAAGAGATAGAAATTACAAAATAGCCTAAAATTAAGACCAAAACAGCTTCTAGACCTCCGAAAGTGATTAAAACAGAATTTTTAGAACATAAATTGGGCTGTGATGAGTAAACCCGGTCGCACACATAAATCTTTGAATATGCTTCGATCTTACGGCCCATGTGGTTCAGCCTGAGGCAAAAGTTAAGCCTTCCAGAAGTTGACATGCGCGTATCACGATCCATTTATTCCAGAAATTCAAAAGTTGCACCGTCTGCATCATCGATAAATCCTATTTGTCGGTTTGACGAACATGTATAACTCTCAAGGTCAGATTCTACCTTTAAATCAAACATATCCACTAAAAGTTTAAAAATAAATATTGAAATTTGAAATTTTAACATTTTATTTTATAAATTATAACCCCATAAAATTTAGAAAATAACATATTTACGTTTTAATTTATAAGCATATAAATATATTTTGTTACAAACCGTTAATCTATTCAATTAGATTCTACAAAGAGAAGATTCGTCCCTTATGTTATGGCTTGTCTCGTGCTTACAAACCGTCAATCTATCCAAACATTTTAAACTTCTAAATTTATTTTTATTAATCCATCTAGGTTTTTTAAGCATAATAGGGAGTAATGAGACCAAATGCCTTCCATGACTGGCTTTTCGGCCCGCTGAACACGTTTGCGCCCCAAACGCCATAGTAACAGGTGTTTGGCTTGTGTCCCAATGACACGGGCCAAATACCTGTGTGTCTAGAGTTTGGGACCTAAACGCAACCAGCAGGCCCCAAACGCCAGTCATGATAGGCTATTCGCCAGCCATGACTGGCGTTTGGGGCTCGTTGGACACGTTTAGGCCCCAAGTACCATAGTAACAGGCGTTTGACTCGTGTCCTAGTGACACGGGGTAAAAGTCTGTATGTCTGGCGTTTGGGGCCCAAACGTGACCAGCAGGCTCCAACGCAGCCTTGAATGATGACTCACCATGTAGTGATGGTGTTTAGGTCCTCATTGTGGCGTTGACTCTTAACAATTTCCATACACAGTTAGCTATATTCACACACTTGGACATTTTTCACACACTTAATAATTTTCTTACACTTCAAAAAATTTCAAAACTTAGTCATTTTCACAAAATTACTTATTTTCACACTTAACCATTTTCACACACTTAGTCATTTTCACAAACTTTCTTATTTTCACACTTAATCATTTTCACACACTTGGTTATTTTTGCACATTTAACCAGGATAATAATTTATATATTCACACACTTGGTCATTTTCACACATTTTCATATACTTGTCATTTCATATAGTTGTTTTGCTACACTTGGTCATTTTTACACGTTTAACTATATTTTCATGCACTTAATAATTTTCTCTACTTTGCCATTTCCATTTATGTGTTTTGATGAAACTCAACTACTTTCATGTACTTATTCATTTTCACAAGGTAACCCTTTTCATAGAAGACTTAACTATTTTTGTACACTTAGTCATTTTCACATGCTTAGTCATTTTCACACGCTTGTCAATTTCCATAAACACACTTTCCAATTTCACACACTTAGTCATTTCCATACAGTTAGTCATTTTGACACGCAATCATTTTCATGCTTAGTCATTTTCACACACTTAATAATTTTCATATGTTTAATCATTTTCATAAAAATAGTCATTTTACACAATGTTTATAGATTTTTTTTGTTGAGAAATGATGACGGAGATGATTTTTAAATGACTGCTTCAACTGCATTGTTTTTACCCTTGAGATCAAGTTACAACGGTTTCTCAACTCTGATATGTACTCTTCGTAGATGTCCTTCCATTTCTACAAGCTCTCTTTAAGGACTTCATCGTCAAAACATGGAATAGTCCTTTAGCTAAAAGCTCTAAATCCCACATTGAACAATGAGAAGCTTATCAACTCATCCAATTTTATTTATTGCATGGAGAAACTGACAGAAAATGAAAACTAACAAATACTATATAGTACTAACCTTTTTGACCATTTTTCTATACATCTTAACATATCAAAGGTAAAAGCATTTCTAATGTTTCTGAAATATTTGATATTTGACATTAAAGTACATGTAGGGATAGATCAGCACTCAAATCCCCACATGAGGGAAAACATATAGCCATAAAGAGGATAAATCCAAGATTCAAGGTTCATAAAAAAGAACTGTAACTGTATAATGGGGACAGTATTAAATGGCAAGATTATGTGTATGAAGTTGGTTCCCAAGCTTGAAATAAAAAAAAGGGTGCCCTCATTGGTTAAACGGTAATGAGTACCTCAACATAAACATAATATGAAACACAAGTATCAGGTAGAAAACTATATCTTCCAGCAACAGATCCCTCCCTCCCGTTAACCTATAACTTGTTACCTACATTTCTGAAATATATTAAAATATGTACATGAATGGGTTGTCAAACACAAAATCATTCAATTCATAATATTATATAGGGTAATTCTTTCCTCTAAATTAGAAAAAAAAATATAGTTTTGACCATTATAGGCCAGTCTTCATTATCTCCATTTTAACAATGTATATGGACTTGAAATCTTTTCTTTCAACTTACGGAAGTAGCTAACATCACTGACATCCAGGCTCAAACCAATTAAAATACATTCAACATGTTAAATCATTAACTTTTTTATTCCATACAGAAATAAAAGGCAGGCAACCACTACTTTTCTAAGGGATCTAAAATTATCAAACTTGGTCAATCAATCTAAATTCATGCAAACCAAACATAAAAAACACATACCATCACATTAGTCAGTACATACCTCATCAATAGTCTAAGTCTTATGGTTTCAGTGCAGATAATAATTACTTTTAATTCTCGTAAATACCGGTCCATGAGAAACTGCAATGCATAGCACATAAAAATGAGACCACCAATAACATCAGTGACCAAAAACAAAAAGATTTACATAAAAATGAGACCACTCATTCATCTATAGTTCTATACAATTTTACCTTGTAATTACCATGACTGTATAAAGGTTTGACTGATTCAATAATTAAATGACACATTAATATATGAAACATATTTTCACGTTAATTAATTTTATTAACACATTAAGATCTGATTCAGGAACCGGAAAATCCAAATGCATTGATTCAAACAAACCTTATGGAAGGCCTGGGTTAAAGCTCTCAGACAACCACATGAACAAAGTTAAAGTAGAAACTGGTGCTCACCTTATTTATCACAAAACTATCAAAACTCTAATTTTGATTCACTAAAGTGAGCAAATAATGATAGCCTTTATCTTTTCCTACATTAACCAAACTGTTAAAACTCTAATTGAGATTCACTAAAGTGAGAAAATAATGATAACCTTTATCACCAATAGACACATGTGCATCTTCCATACTGCACTTATCCTTCACAGTACATTGTTTTCAGAGAATCAAACGCAAATCCATTTTTTGTTCGATTATGAGAGCATAGTTCTTGGTATTTTTTCAGGTTTGGAACATGTGAAGGCCACTTCAAAGTATAGATACAAGATATTAGGTCGGATAAAATTTAAAGGGTTTCTTTGTTAATATCTTTTTTAGATAAACTAATAATAACAAATTAGTCTATTTAAGAAACATTGCTGACTTTCTCGCAGGCAATATAGAAGTCCATATCCTTATTAATAATATACTATCACCTAAATATGAAAGGAAGTACACAATTTCATATGACTTTAAACAACAGACAAAGGAGTAAGTCAATGTATTTTAACTAATCAAATGGCTTGGCAAGTGTTAAAGTAACTCTAAAACATTATATAAATATAAAACATTCTAGATTTAATGTTGAATTGCATATATAAAGCCAAGGACGCAGCTCTAAGTGAAAAACAATAATTTTAATCATGATTCCGCTTCATATCGAAAATAAAAGACAGAAGATTACAACTCAATAGCACAAAATCATACCTTTCTCCTTATGTTGTCTACAAGGCCGAAGATAAATTTTGAACCTTAAAACTTTTTCTCCCATTGGGCAATATTTCTTGTTTGAAATTTAGTTCAATACCATGTCTGAGCAAGAAATGGAAAAAAAATGTTACTCGTGTTCAATGAGCCTTTTACTATACCCAAAAGCTTCCACAAAACAAATATTCCATTCATTCCATAAAAAAGAACAAAAAACTACTATGACAAGAAGTAAATGAAATATAAGCACACACCGAAGTTTATAATACTCCTTGTAAGTATTAACTTGGCCATCTCGAAGAGACAAGGTTGAGTTTCCATTCATTTTATAATCATTGTGAGGTGTATAGACCAAAGAATTGCGTGACCTGCAAGGGAAAACAATGCCATTTTTGGTCTCCAAACCACGAACCTGGCCTTCTGTTAAGATGCAATTTTTGTGGCCATCAAAACCTTTTTGGAACCTGGAACCAAGACCCCCAACATGCAACACACATTTCATCTTTAAAATAACATAAATAAGAAGGAATTACAGGTTAAAGCTTTATCCAAATCCTCCCTCAACCGTCAAAGCTCCATCTTCCTCGCATCCACCATCTCTGTTAAACCGAAGAGAAAAACAACAGCTAAGTCACAGAAAAAAAGGAAAGAAAGAAAATAGTCAAAATATGTTTTACAACTTGCATTCCAAGCCAAATAAAACATCTTAAACAAAATCACAGAAAAAAAAAGGAAAGAAAGAAAATAGTCAAAATATGTTTTATAACTTGCATTCCAAGCCAAATAAAACATCTTAAACAAAATGCTCAAAACCCATCTATCAATCCCACTCATGGCATTTCTATCTGATTCTCTTAGCAAACCTATAGATCGGAAGAGATGACGCCAAATTGGGGCTTTGGGTGCTTGATCGAGGCAATAACGACCTTCATGGTGGCGCTGACTTATTAGCAATGCAACTCTAAGGCGAACTCGCGGGGTCTAAAAGAGAGATGACCACCGTGAAGGGAGNGGAGAGAGAGAGAGAGAGAGGGAGGGAGGCTTTGCTCGATAAGGGGTTGTTCACGTGCCCTAATTTTTGGTGATGGGAAGTTGAAGGAGAGAGGAGGAAATGAGAAAAGGGATAAACTTCATATGAGTTTTAGGGGGTTTTTTGGTTATGGGAAAGGGGAAATCGAAGGAGAGAGGAGGAAATGAGAAAGGGAAAGTGAAAAAGGAAGGGCTACATGTTCCTCTGGTTGCAAAGCAATTTTACCCCTAAACTCCTCTAATGGCTGGGATTATCCTGACTAGATCTAACGGTCAAGATTAATCACAACATCAATGTCAAAAAAAATCCCGGCATTGGAGAGTGATCCATAAAACAAGAAGTGGGAGAGGTAATGCTCAACTCACATAAATAGCGGCTTGCATTTACGTATGGCATTATTACCCATAAGATGGGATACTCACTGTACTCGACCCTCATAGATAGAATACAAAAGTTTTAAAATAAGTTTGAGTAGGATATAAATATATAAAAAATACCCATAATGGTATTGATATAGTGCCAGTTTAGGAGTATTCATCCTCATTTTATCATATATATATATCCTCAAATGGGTAAATGGGGATGGGTAATTGCACCAATAATTGTATGTATTAGTTATATTTTTTGTTGAATAATTGTATGTATATTTTTCTCCTATAAGGATCAAGCTACGAAAATATTTAAGAAGAAAAGAAAAACGAGAAAGATCATGGGCAGGTTTAAATTAAGAAGTGTTCAAGACTTATACATGTTTTAAATTATGTTTATTTGATTTTCACAACCACATGGGTTTCTTCATACCAGACTCAAATTATCATGATTACTAATAAAAAGTCAACATGATGTGATATGTTTCCGCTTGCATATTTGCACATTACAGGCCGAGAAATTATACTGAGTTTTTGAAGACGTGTCATAGAATTCAAGCAAACGATTAGAGTGCCAGTCACTTCAATTAGTCACCATTGTCCCTCCAATGACAAAATTGTCAAATTCTGACGCTGTAAATGATGATTGTATCAACAAAAGGATCCCTAAAATCTCACCAATAAAACAACAATGCTTAAAATGAAAATTGTTGAATATAAGATGGGTTGAATTTTTTTTTCCCAGTGAAGATGGGTTGAATTAGAGTTGCAATTAAGTGGGTGTATCAACTCATTGATTTTCCATTGACTATTAAAGAGCATTTAGGATGTTAGACTGACTCATTTGCTTAAGAAGGTTGTAATGCTCCAAATAGCTATATCTCAAATTTACCAGTTCTACAACAACCAGTGAAGAAAAGATTTCAATGAAGGGGCTTGGAGGTTCTAGGCCACGAACTTTTTTTTTTCGGTTAATAAGAGAGGATTCGCCCATAGGTTTAATTAATGTGATCGGCCATTGGTTATTTTTCCATTAGATTTGAGTGACGTTATTGTTATTAGTTGAGGTGATATATTTATATCTCGAAGTCCCTCTTTCTTATGTTTTTTAGTTTCGAATCCCACTTAAGGCGGCGGGTGCATTCAACGAATATGTGATTGATACAATATTCCCTGCTAGGGTATGGGGGTCATCGACCCTTTCTTCTAACAAAAAAATGGAGATGCCATAAAATGTGACATAAAACAAGTTTACCAAACTCATAAATTCACTCGAAGTCTACTGAATTAGGACTTAGTGCTAATTAAATCCTCCCTTCACATTGTCAACCTTCAACTTTTTATGTATCTAAAAGCTTTCGTAGATTTTTCTCTTTTTTCCACAAGTCAACGCCTTCTTTTTAGTTTAGAGAGTCTGACTTTTAGGAATGCTACCTACTGTCAATAATTACTATCGCAATATATAATTTGAGTTGAGTGGAGAACAATTTCTGTTTCCTCACAAAAAAATATATAGTGTGAAGAGATTCAATAACAGCGAGGGAGTAAAAGAGAGACAGTGATCAAGGGTGATCAAGAGAGGTAAAGCAAGACAGAGAAGTAGACGGTGAGAAAAGATGTTACATTCTTTAACTTTCAAATGATAAAGATACTCATATATATACAATAAAATATGTAGAATTACTGACTAATAATGCTAACTACTGATAATCATCTAACAACTAACTAGCCATTAATAATTTGCAGATGATTTTCTTTGACACCCCTCAAACTTATGCCAGAATTAGAGGGCATAAGTTTGTGTCTTAAGAAAGTAAATTGTGGTGTAGAGAGGGATTTTGTGAATATATCAGTAAGCTGGAAATTAGATGTAACATACTTAACTACAAGATCTTTCTTTACAATACATTCTCTAACAAAGTGAAAAATAATCTCCACATGTTTTATATAAGCATAAAACACATTATTAGAGAGAAGTGCAATAGTAGAAGTGTTATCACACCATGATGTAGGTGGCTGTGATAAGTAAAAATGTAAGTCACAAAGGATCTGTCTTATCCAAGAAAGCTAAGCTACAGTGTTGACTAATGCTTTGCACTCAGCCTCTATATATGATCTTTGAAGATCATAAACAAGTTGATTTATGTATGTAGTATCAGTATCAGTTAAAATAATATCATTAACATAAAGAAGCAAATAGGTGAGAGACTTACCTTTAGCCTGGGCAAAGAGAGAAGAATCTGCCTGTGAGACAGTGAACCTAAGAGTAAGAAGATGTGAGGTTAACCTATCAAACCAAGCTCTTGGAGCTTGCTTTAGGCCATAGAGAGACTTGTGTAACCTACAAACATGGTTTGGATAGACAGAGCTAACAAAACCAGGTGGTTGTTCCATGTATACTTCTTCATTTAATAAGCCATGTAAAAAAACATTTTTTTATATCTAGTTGCCTTAAGGGATAGTTATATTGTGTAGCCAAAGACAAGATGAGTCTAACAGTAGGATTTTTAACAACAGGACTAAAGATTTCATTGTAATCTAACCCTTCCTCTTGGTGATAGCCCATAGAAACTAACCTAGCTTTATGTCTGACTATGGTTCCATTTGGGTTATACTTCAACTTGTATATTTGCATCCAACTAGATTTTTGTCTTGAGACAAAGGAACTAAGGTCCAAGTGTTTTGATTTTGTAAAGTAGTGTATTCATGTTGCATGACAATAACCCAATTATAATTTTTTGACGCAGAAGCAAAAGATGTGGGCTTGGTGGCCTTTGGAACATGCCTCATATTCTGCCACATTATCTACAACTGTCAAAGGCCACAATTGAACAAAATGTACCCCACAATTGAAAAACTAATCCAAGACTATGTGTATAATTTGAAAACTAATCCAATACTAAAATAAGAAAAGTGGTCCAAAGACTAAAAAGTAAAAATTGAAAATAGAGGACTAAAAAATAAAAATTGAAAAAAAGACTAAAAGTAAAATAAGGCAAACCCTAATTTTACCTATAAATAGGAATGAAGTCTTCACTTAAGTGAGGGTCTTTTGGGGGAGTAAAAAAAGGGGGGAAGTCATTTTTTAGAGTGAGAAAGAGAGGGTTTGGAAAGATGGGTGATTTTAGAGAGAGGAAGAGGTTCTACACTTCTATTATCTTCATCTTCTTCCATTTCTTCTTCTCAATGTAGCTTAATTGTTTGGTATATTCATAATATATTTTGTTCATCTCTCTTCTTCATATGAATGTAGTTGATATCTTTTGTATTTTTTATACATAAGTGGATTGTTCATTCTTTATCATTTCTCCTCATTTAAATCATAACATTTTAATTTCATGCTTTTGGTGATTTCTTTACAAGTTGGATATTGAGATGTCGTTGTCATCAACTTAATTAATGAGGATGATGATAAAGCTTTGAGGGGTGGAAAAATTAACCAAATGTGAATCAACCCTTTTAATGGGTTGAAAGTGTACATTTGATGCAAAGATCCCCTAGGATAATTTTCTCACACATAACAATGCATAAAATAGAGAGTAAAACCTCTATACAAGATTATGCAAATATCTAAGTTGTGAAACTTTCAATTTCCCTACAAAGTTTTTTTTTAATATTATGTTCATCATTTTATGACACTTGTTTGAACTAATTATCATCCATGATCATCCCCTTTGCTATTTGATTAGCAATGACTAATGAGGGAAGGAAAGAAAAATGGCAATTAGTGGACTAAGTAGTAAAAAAAAGACATATTTATGTTAAAGAAATATATTGTTTATTTTTCATCATTTTTTTAAATTTATTTATTTAATAATATTATTATTATTACTATTATATTATATTATAATATATAATATTATAAAATAAAAAAAAAAAAAAATTTATATATATAACAAGAGCTGCGTAACGCAACAGAGGAAAGTTCCCTCTGTTGCACCATGTTTTTGTTTTTTGTTTTTTTATATTACATAATATAGTCTTTTACTTTATTCTTGTATTTTTATAATCTCAATATTTTATGTTTTCTATAATTTGACATCCTATAACTTATCTTTATTCTTTTACTTCCATTTTGTTATAATTATTAACATTAATTTCCTTTACAAGTTTATTTATTTAGCAGTTTTACATCATCATGCTTATAATGCGACTCTTGCATTATTCCCTTATTATTATAATTAATGTTCATGTATGCGCGGATTATAATTTTAATAATTAGGTTTAGATTTTGTTACTTCTATTATTTAATTTTCACTAAAAAAGGCCGACGATGGACTTTGAGATTTTTAGAATACCAAACTTCTCGAACTACTGAGGTGAGGAGTTATTCTTGGGATACCAAGAATAACTCTAATAATGCTTTGATTTAAAAAGATATGAGAATACAAAAAAAAAGTAATTTTTTTTCAATGGTCTTTGAACCACCCATTAAAAGTAATTTATTTTGTTCATTTCTATGATACAAAATTCCTCAAATGAGACATTCAAAAATAAATCTCTTTAACATTTGCCTTAAAATAAAAAAAATGGATAGCATTTGATCAAATTTGGTAACCATTTTACAATGGGTATTATGGGGTGCTAATACATTCCCCACACACAAACGACTCCCGAACCAACTTAGAGTTTTCGTAGACCAAAAAAATTTTCATCTTAAAATTGGGTGACCAATCACACCCAAAAATGATTGGTGGCGACTCTAAATTTCTTTTTCCTAACAAAATAAATTTTTTTTAATCGACACTCCCCGTCGCACGCACGTTGCGACAACAGTGATGAATGTGGCCTCTGACAGTGATGAAGGAGCATAGATTTTTATTATTATAGAAATTCCATACTTTGATCTGGTTTACATGCTATATTTATTAGGAGGTATCATATTAAGGACAGAAGCTGGCAATGTGTGTGTGGTGACAGGTTCAACATTCAAATCAATTGTAAGAGTATTTGAAATATCAGGAAGTTCCTCAGCAGAAGTATGAAACAGATTAGGCATATCAGTATTGAGACCAGCAGACATATTAGATTTAGACAGCTTGGTTCCATCAGCTTGAGTGTAATCAATATTGACATGTTCAGTATGCACAGTAGGAATAGTGTCAAGATTATTATTATGAGTATGTGATGTAGAAGAGGAGCCAAAAGAATTAAAAGACAATGTAATGGGCAGAAAAGAATAGGAGCATGCTCAGTCCCAATAATCTTATTTGAATGTGAATTAGCAGCAAAATTTTTTATAATGTTTTGATATGGGAAGACATTTTCATAAAAATCAACATGTCTAGAAGTATATGTCTTACCAGATAAATGATCATAACATATATACCCCTTGTACTCCAAAGCATAACCAAGAAACACACATTGAATAGTTTTGGATTGAAAGTTATGTGCTATGTATGGCTTAAGGCAAGGATAACAAGCACAGCTGAATACTCTAAGGTATTTATAATCAGGAATTCTACGAAATAAGACTTCAACGAGTTAGTTATTATTTAAAACACAGCAGTAGGCATCCTATTAATTAAAAACACAGCAGTAGCAAAGGTATTATACTAGAATTGCAAAAGAAGAGAAGAAATATGAAGTAATGCAAAAGCAGTCTCAACTAAGTGCATATGCTTCCTTTCTGCAACCCCGTTCTATTCTGGGTGTAAAGACATGATTTTTGGTGTAAAACACCATGTTTTTCAAGAAAAGACTTGAAAGACAGACTGGAGTATTCACCACCTCCATCTTTTTAATAACAGGTTCTCCACAAAGGGCTTAAACCTTTGAAAAATAAGAGAGGCCTCAGATTTTTGCACCATAAGAAAAATCCAGGTGTACCTAGACACGTCATCCATAAAAGAAACATAATATCTATATCCTTTAACAAAGATAACATGTGATGGCCTCCAGACATCACTATGCAAGAGTTGTAGAGGAGAAGCAAAAATAGATTGAGACAAGGAAAAAGGAAACTTTGTCATTTTACTCATTATGCAACTAGCACATTTACAATCATTAGAATTAAAACACTGGTTTTGTAACACAAGATAACCTAGCTTTACTAGAAGTCTCCCTGATAATTGAATTAGAGTAGTGACCAAGGCTTATTGTGCCAAATTTTATTTAAAGATCTAGTGC
This sequence comes from Datisca glomerata, assembly GCA_003255025.1. NCBI lineage: Eukaryota > Viridiplantae > Streptophyta > Magnoliopsida > Cucurbitales > Datiscaceae > Datisca > Datisca glomerata. The sequence goes on from QANY01008539.1 coordinate 1,048,099, forward strand.
CAATCAAAGCTATAGAATCATGTTGTTTATCATTCTTTTGGTGTGTGGAGATAGTAATGGGAATCGGGTAGAGCCCATTTTTACTGGGGCCTCTGTAAAGAACGCGACCCGAGCCCTTATCCTGAATAATAAAATAAGATTCATCAAATAAAAATATGTAGTTATTGTCTTTGCAGCACTTGTAAAAGATAACAAATTAGAAGTTAGACCTGGCACACAAAAAATCCTAGGCAAAAGGAAAGAATGAGAAGGAATAGTCAAGAAACCAGAACCTAAGTGTGTGATTGGAAGAGTTTGGCCATTTCCTACTACCACATTGTCCTCTCCATTGTACTCAGAAGAAGAGAACAAATTAGCCAGTTTAAGGGTGAGGTGAGAGTTGCACCTGTTGTCCGTAAGCCAAACTTGGTCTTGACTAGCAGATTGATTCACCATAGTGGCCATAACAACGAGTGTTGATGGTGGATTTCTCCCTTGAAAGGAGAAATTCATTCGATGGTAGCAATCAAGAGCTGTATGCCCTGTTTTTTTTTACAGATTTGGCGTTGAGGTCTACTGCCTTGAGGTCCAAGATTCTGATATGAACCGAGACTAATTCCTCCATTTAAAGTGGGTTGAGTTGAGTGAGAATGAGGTGCTCGAAGAATGGAGTTAGACTGCCCAAACTAGTTATTGAAAGAGGACCTCCCTCTTCCAGTGTTGAACCTTCCTTGACCAAACCTTCCCCCTCTAAATCCTCTAAAGCCTCTACCTTCAATATTTCCTTTGCCAAAGTTGGAGCCTTGTGTTGTCATTAGAGTAGAGAAAAGAGGCCTTCTTGTTGCTTCTATTGGGATTCAAGAAATTGCTCTTATGATTTGAGCGATATATGAAGCTCTTTGAGAGTCAATGGCTCTACCCTGGTCTTTATGGAGTTTCGAACAACGTTGTATTCACTTGGGAGACCATTGAGTGCAAGATTAGTACGTCCTCATCCTCAATCATTACAACGACAACTGCTAACTTGTCTTTCAATTCCTTTATTCTTTGTATATATGAATCAAGATTCTCATTTGCCTTCTTCGAAACCGATTGCAAATTAGATTTTAGTTACAGTATGTTAGATTTGGAAATAGATGAATACCTTCTTTATATGGAGTTCCGGACCTCCATTGATGTTCTGCAACCAACCACGTACGACAAGGCCATGGGTGATAACGTCACATTGATCAACAAAATGAGAACCTGATCTTGGGCTGCCCACTGGGTGAATCTTGGATTAATTGTAGTTGTTGTTTCCCCTTTATCGTTGATTAGAAATTTACTAGGGCACGACAAAGATCCATCGATGTACCCGAACATCGAATGAGCTTTCAAGATTAAGGTTATTTGATATTTTCAAAGCACAAAATGTGAAGAGTCTAGGCGAATTGAGATGAGGTTGCATATATTGGAGAGGAGGAAGATGGGAGAGTGAAGTTGAGAGTCAACACCATTATTGACAGGGATATGTGTTTGAGCGGAAGCATGGATCTGAGTCTGGGTTGGAGAATCGATTTCAAAGGTGGTTGTTTCAGTTGGATTGTTTGGCCATTGGAATGTATGTCACTCAATGCTCTGATACCATGAAGAGAAATACAAAAGAGAAAGAAACAGAGTTGAGAGGAAGAAGAAGATGGCTAGGTAGAGGAAAGAACTCAGAGAAAAAAGAGATAAGAAAGAAAAGTAAAATTGAATAATACTTGAATTATTGATAAAAGAGAAAGGAGCACCTACATATAGCCTACAAGAATAGTAACAGCTATATTAGGAGCTAAAAATCGAAAAAACTAATTAACTACCTTTAAAGTATTATCCTTACTAATATTACAAGAATTATTATAATTATAACTCTTAACATAAATGTCCATCTATTGTTAATAGAATACACAAAATAGGCTTCTTTATTATAGGTACCCACAAATATTTACGGCGCCTTTGAGCACAAATTCACTAGCTAGGTGTACTTTTTAAGTTTGAGTAGTTATCGTGAGATTTTGATATATATATATAAATAGTTTCACATTTTTTTATAATTTATTGTCAATTACAGATTATGAGTATGATGTATTCATGAATTACCTATACTCACATGGATTTCCCCAATACCCTGTCCATGAAGAGTTTTCGTGGTTATGATAGTGATTACAGAGATAGAAAATATTTATGAGTATAACAATATCCAAACAATAACCTAAACAATATCCATACGATAACATACTCATTGAGTCATAGATATTTTGGCCAAATAAATATCATTAATTGAAAACTCAAGTCATAAGTGAACTAATAGGGTTAAATAAAAGATCCAGCGGATGATGCTAGCACAGAGAAAATATTCAATAATCATTATGTACTGTAAACTCAATACTTTTTCATATTTGATGAGCAACCTTTTATAATTTCAATTTTTAAGATCTGCATACCTCATATGTGAATTAAAAAAGTTAACCTCATTTTTTTTATTCGTTTGTCTTCTAGTGAAAGGAAATTCGGACTACTCATTTTTCAAATGAGCAGTCCAAATTTAACAGACATGTATTGTATTCGTCAAGATAGGAGTTTTTGAAGACGTGTCTCAAAAAATTCAAACAAATGATTAGAGTGTGCCTTTAATTAGTCACGTTGTCCCACCAATGAACTATATAACCAAAATTGCTAAATTTTGATGCGGGAAATGCTGAATCATATCAACCTTATTCTTATTATATTAAAAATATTTAAAAGAGAGAAAAGCTTGATTTTCATTTAGATAGGAGAAAGAATAGGCAATTCTATTTTTTTCCTAAATTTTTTTATACAATAAAATTTGTTTTTATTTAATACTATTTTTGTCGTTAATAACTTAGAAAAATAAATTTCTTTCATTTGTTTGAAGATCCTTCTACCATATATAAATGCTAATAATCAGTTTTAGTAATTTTTAACATTAAAACCCAGTTTTGATATAAGATAAAATTATATTTCTCATACATTTTCTTTAATTCTTTTACACATTGGAATTTTATTTTTATTAAATACTATTCTTACAGTTTACAATTTGGAATAAATTGTTTTTTTTCCAAACCTCTTCTACTATATGCAAATGCTAATATTCATTTATCATAAAATTAGTATTCAAATAAGAAAGGAAAACAAATAATTATCATCTATACAAGTTTTAGCTTGTTATGGGAATAAGAATGATTCGGTGATTGTAGGAATCATGAAAGAATTGTTTCATTTTTAAAATCTAAATAAAATGTTTGATTTAACACGTGTAACGTATCTGAGTTTCAATTAATTTTTTGAAAAAAATATTTTGAATATAAGATGGATTAAATTCGAGTGTATCAATTAAATGGGTTACAACTCATTGATTTTCCATTACTATTAAAGAGCACTTAAGATGTTACGCTGACTCATTTGCTTAAGAAGTTGTAACACTCGAAATAGCTATATCACCAATTTATTCGTTCTACAACAACCAGTGAATAAAAGATTTCACTGAAGGGGCTTGCAGGCTTCTACACCATGAACACTTTTTTTTGGTTATTAAGAGGAGAAGATGCCCCAAAGGTGTAATTAAGTTGGTTAATCACTGGTTATTTTTTGGCCTCCATCAGGTTTGAGTGATGTTAGTTGTCATTAGTCGAGGTGGTTTATCTGCACCTCGAAGTCCCTCTTTTGTATGTGTTTTAGTTTCAGAGACCCTGCATAGGGCGGTGGGACGTGCATTCAACAGAATAAATGATAGACACAATATTTCCTACTAGGGTGTGGGGATCAACGACCCGTCCTCCTAAAAAAACATATGAAGAAGATGCCATAAAATATGACATAAAACTAGTTTAACAAACTCATATTTTTTAAGAATACTCACATTCTAATGTTACATAATAATTTTATCAACAACTTATATAAAGAATAAAAGGGTTCTTGAATACAATTCATCAATCATTTTTTAAAATAAAATCGTTTTGGAGAACACCGACACACATTCTAATTTTCTTTTCGAAAAACTCATTTCAAATCACGAATCTCCTTACACTTGTCATTATTCTTTCTATTGCTTTATGGTAGTTGTTCTCCTATTTAATTATTTTCTTTTATGGAAAATCCCCAAATTCGTCATAGTAATTAGGAAAAACCTAGAAGAATATTTTGGTGGCCAAGCAAATACAATGATATCGCTTGTATACCACCCATCTATCTTAAATTAAAGGTTGTTTTGTTTTACTATTTAATTATTTTATTTAATGGAACATCCCCTAAATTCGTCATAGTAATTAGACGTAGAAGAATATGTTCGTGGCCAAGCAAGGCACCATGATAAAACCCAAATACCGTCATGGTCGTTGTTACAAATATGATTTAGTCTCAATAAATGATAAATATAATTTGACAATGTGGAGCTTGAGATCTTGAAAGACAAAGGACAAGCACTTTGAGCAAACCTGTAGAAGGTGACTAAATGTTCTTGGGAGGTGGAATTGAACGTCGTTGCTTCAAAAAATGCTCTTTTCTCAAGTGCAACAAAACCCAATCTCCTGGTTCAAAAACTATCTTCTTGCGTCCCTTGTTGGCTTGATTGACATATTGTTCAGTCCTCCATTCAATATTCAACCGTGTCTTCTCATTAATTTGCTTCACAAATTCAGCCTTCTTTTTCCCGTCTAAGTTTACACGTTCACTCAAAGGTAAAGGAATTAAATCCAAAGGAGACATGATTAAATCCATAAACAATATCAAACGGTGAAAACTTAGTTGCTAAGTACTTTCTTGAAATTTTGGGCTCTAAGTCTTGTAATTGGACTACCAGGGAGTGATAAAGGATCTTGTACAAGTTTTGCTACATTCCCGTGTGTATGCCTACCCACGTCCATTTTCAGCTCCTAGATTTGCATCATTGATATGAACCACACCGACGATTTATGATGAAACCCGAAAATAATGATGGTTCAAGATCCTCAAGATTGTTGAGTCTTAACTCGTTATCTAGCAAGATAAGAACTAAGACTAAGAAGGAAAGAAACGCCACACCAAGAAACCTAAGGATCACTCAAGAATCAAGGTGATAAATTTGGTTGTTTGAATGCCACAAGATGTAAGTTCAAAGAGTTCTTTCAAGAACAAAGAGGACACACCTCACAATAACATAAACTTGTTTTCAATATTCATAACATCATTACAAATTTCATGGGTACCATGTTTTATACTTGGAAAAACCCTCCAAGAATAGGAAAAATATTAATTTTAACTTTGAAACAACACCAACATTAAAGTAAATAAGTTCCCACATTTTTAGACCTTTTTTAACTACTAATAATAAGTAAATATCACTAATTGACTATGAACAATGTATTTAAGCATAACCAATCCAAGCTAGATTCATCCCCCTATTTAATAGCCTTGAAAATAGTCCAATTCATGCCCTTTCATGGCCTTATCTTGATGAACATGTTTTGTAGGTTCATTATCCTTTTCAATTGATTTTGTATGTTAATTGACTATGAACAATGTATTTAAGCATAACCAATCCAACTAGATTCATCCCCCTATTTCATAGCCTTGAAAATAGTCCAATTCATGCCCTTTCATGAACTTATCTTGATGAACACGTTTTTATAGGTTCATTATCCTTTTCAATTACTTTTGTATGCTAATTAGAATCTTCAATGGCCTTGATGAGATGGATAAAGCCTTGATTTTCATTTGGACTCACATTGGGCTTCACTTTTCCAGAATCATTCCAATTCTCTTAAATCAGCCCAATAAGGGTTTTCTTGAAATTTTGGGCTCTAAGTCTTGTAAGTGGACCACCAGGGAGTGATAAAGGATCTTGTGTAATTTCTTCTACATTCCTACGTGTATGCTCATCCTCATGTCCATTTTCATCTCCTAGATTTGCATCAGAGCTTCTAGTGGACCTACGTAATGACCCCTCAACTAGCTTGTTGGGGTGACACCTTACAGTCATCCCTCACTATAACCAAAATTATGGGCAAGTGTATCTATAGAGAATATCATCATGTACGTTATCTTTCACATTACGCCAGGTGTCACGTGCAGCGTCCGCGAATCCTTAAAGGAAGAATGCAAAGAACACCACATCGACTAGATATGCGGCATTCATCCTGGACCCCTCCCAATGAGTGTCCTAACAATTATGTCTCATCCTAAAATGGGAAGACAACACATCTAGAGCCTACAAAATGCCATATGTTGAGGGGATGTCCTTTCCATACAACGTAGCCTTGTCCCAATCCTACCAAAAAATAGCCCCTAAAAAAAATTTTAGGCAAGGAAAACACTTAAGTTTTTGTCATTTAACTTGGTGATTGCAAGGATATGAAAAAATACATAGAAAAAGTATAGAATACAAAATACATTTTATGCATGTCGGTCTCTGAGATGGATCGAGCAATCACGTTGAAAAGCTAAGAGATGACATTTGACAGTGTTCATAGGAGTGATCATGTACCACTGTGTCGAGGAAAGTCATAGCGGCCAACCATGTGCGTGACGGGGTTACACCCATGTACATTAAACCTATGTGCAAGTGCAATGCATTGCTACTTAACTAGTGCATCTTCTCTATACGTGCCAATGATCTTTCTTGATTAAGCCATCAAACCTTGAGAGGTACAATTATGGTATTACTTCTTGAAATTCTTCTTTGCATTATTTGAGCGGCTCATTCGTATTAAGTTGCAACCTTGAAACTTGTCGAATCAAGTAGGAACATAGCATGACTATATAATGTAAGGATGTGTATAACTGTATGGCTTAGAGTGTGTGACCGCACTCTTTATGTTGGAAGGCTGTAATATGTTGCAATCATGAGACTTTTGAACCAATTAAGAATATGGTGCGACCATTTACTGTAAAGATACAATGCGACCATGTCATGATTGTATAAGATCATGGTACAAGTAGAGTCATCATCTTGTAATTTTCAAGTCTGTGACACTAGTGCTACTGTCATCACAGAGAGCTGCTATTATGACAAGGAGCTGCTGCCAGCCAGTTGGAGGCGCGACGTGCATGTTAAGGTGTCATTATGTTGGTGCTAGAGTAAGGTACCTACTTCAGGGGCATATTTGGTTCGCGGTACCGGAAAAATTGTCGATGATGTATTTTTTTACCTTACTTCATTGTTGGAGTAGGAAAGCAGGAGCGTGGAATACATTGGTACAGATCTAATCTCACTACTAAGAAACGAACATGGTGGCTTCCTTCTTTCTCTCATTACTATTAGCAGTCATATAAAAGTTGCGGCTGAGTGGCAAGAGTGAGCAGACTACACATTCTTCATTCTCAAATACATTACAATTATGAAGAAAGTGGGCATATACAAGGTGTTGATGGTGAGTTTGTGGCTTACTGTTCTTCTTGTACATCATTAGGAAGATGTAAGTAGCATTGTGTAGTAGCACATGTGATAACATTGAACAATAGCACTGGATTGTGATATCATGGAATAACCCATGAGCATGAAACTAGGGTAGTATGATAGCACATTATCCCGTAGAAAAATGTAACATCATGTGATATCATCAATTAAACATAAGAAATAACAAGTAACAACATAAGGCGATAACATTAGATGATAATATCAAGTAATGATATCATAATAATACATTATCATGCAAAGGTACGTAACATCTGAGATTGCATCAAATGATAGTCAATGAATGATAGCATCAAATACCATATGAGCACGCAACTGGGATAACATAACAACACATCACCATATCAAAGTTAGTAACATCATGTAATTGCATCAAGTGATGGACATTGAATGATGACATCAAACAACATGTGTAAGCATTGAGCTAGGATAATATGATAACACATCAGAACTCAGTAACTGTTTGTCGTTACGCCGCGTGCGCGGCGAAAGCGTGTGGCTCGTGGCCATTTTAAAAATTAAACTTTTAATAAAATAAAAATTGCACAACACCACGATAACAAAAAAAAACTTTTTATTGAAAACACTTTTCAATCAGTCAGGATCCATTATATATTTATATATTAAATCTATAACATACAAGGTTATGAATCATATACCTCTTGTAGTTTATATCAAGCGTCCTTGAAAAAAAGAACAATCGTCCGTCCTACGAAACCGTTTCAACGATCAGTAGACTCCGACATCCACACAAAGATATTTAAGTCAATCCTCAATGCACTAGGACGTGTGTAGGCATGTAGAATATTACAAGACATTTTTCTATCTCTAGATGTTCTCAACTCATGAGATCTAGAGATTTACTTAAAATGACTTTTGTGAGATAATTCTCTAAAAGAACGCGATGGTTATTCTTTTAGAGATTTGATTAACTATTAATCGTACAAAAAAATCACTCTAAGCAGTTATGTTCATAACTCAATTCTCTGATTGATCAACTAATGATATGACCAACTCATTCATCGACTTAGGTCATTCGAATAAAATCTGTATCTTATTCTAGATAATGATGTATCAGATATTTAGAGATAATTAAAAATTAAAAATAATATTTAATTTCATATTTTCCAATACACTGGGACCCACTGAATAATGGTGCATAACTGCAGTATCACATGGCACTACAATGTGCCGTGAGGCAGCACAGTGCCTCGTGGCACTAATGTAGTGTCATGTGGCACTACAGTAGTCCATGTTAATCTCTAATACACAATCAATTATTGGCACGTGACAATTAATCAGATATATATATATATATATAAGTTAATTCAAAATTAATATATCTGATTACCCCTATCAACTAAATTACTTGTTATTTCACAAATAACAGATTTAGTTTATACAAAATACTATCTAATAATAATTTAATTATCTAATTTCATTAATTAAATATTATACCTCACTTATCGATAATTAAAAATAATCGATAATTATGTGTATATATATATATATAATTCAGTTAATTAATTCTTAATTAATTAATCACACATAATTATCTCATAATTACATACTTGCCCTAGAATAAAAATTCTTTTGCAAGTTAGTCTTTTTCTCATGTCCTAAATATTCACATCCTAAACTGTGTAGTATAGAGGTGACTTGGGGACGATAGACCTATAATCCTAAGCTCCAATAAACCAGATTATTAATTAAACTCTTTAATTAAATAATCTTATTTATTAATTCCATTATACTCCACTATAAATATGAAATTGAACTCTTAGTGATTATAGAATGTATTTACAGAGTATTCTCATGTAGTTCACTGATATAATCAATTCATGTACTTTTGTCCTCCAATTATTGGTTCGTAGATTAGAACTAATCAAAATTACCATTTTACCCTTTTAATTACCTATTGATCCTTAAGTACTATTATCCCACTAATGGATGATGGCTAATTCATAATCTTATTATAAATTTGAGCTCAATAACCATTCAGTTTTAGAATTAACACTTAACAGAATCAATATACGATCCGTTAGAAAAGCTTCGATTCCAAATCTTGTAAGATCATGTTTCCATCCATCCTATGATCCGTTAGGAAAGCTTGGATTCTAAATCTTGTAAGATCATGTTCTCATCCACCCATAAAAGTTACTAGCATGTTTTACAAACAAACTTTAACGAGTGAATCAAAAGATCCACTAGACATGTATAGGAGTTCATGACTATTCAAGATTCAGATTGATCTACATATGATCATCGAATTGATGTGTATTAAAACTTTATTATAAATGGCACGTTGATAAATATATTAATTCACATCAATCCAGTCATATATAATCTTATTATATAAAGTACTTTTGCTAATATGTCTATCCATATCAATGATCCGGATCTAGATCACATGTATTCATAATACTTAGTGAACCGTACTAGCAACCATTCATTAAAGACTCAATATTATAATATGGTGCTGGTAATTTTATTCATTATCTATGATCTTAATCATCTTGTACTTATACAAAATCATAGTCTCATTAATTTATATATAATTTTAAAATATTTAAAAGAATAATTATAAGAAAAATGCAATGCTCATTAAATTTCATATAAAAAGTCAATACATATGCTTTGATGGCGTAACCCTCAATAATCTCTCACTTGCCCTAAAACAAATGTAGCATCTCTCTTAATCTCATGTTACACACGTGACCCTCAAACAATTTCATAGGAAGTGTCTTGGTAAATGAATCAGACAGATTCTGATTCAACATTATCTTCATAACACTTAGATATCCTCGTTCTATGACCCAAAAGTTGATTTTTGACTAACCTTATATGATTCATAATCAGTATATCAGTAGGGTTCAGGTCTCCATCTGAATAAATAAGCATATAGCTTCTCGTTCTCCTAAGATACTTAAGAATGTTCTTTACTGCAATCTAGTGTTCTAAACTTAGATTCGATTGATCACGACTAACAATTCTCACTACATAATAGATGTCTGGTCTCGTACACAACATGACATACATGTGACTTCCAGCTGCTGAAGTATAGGGAACCTTTCTCATATCCTCTTCCTTTTGGGTGTCTTTCGACATTATTCCTTGGAGATGACAATTTTATGTCTGGTCGGTAGTTGACCTTTCTTAAAATTCTCTATAGAGAATCTCTCCAGTACCTTCTCAATATAAGATGCCTGAGAAAGTGATAAGAGCTTATTCTTTCTATCTCTTAAGATTTGGATGCCTAGAACATAGCTCCCATCTCCCAAATCTTTCATTTGAAATTTCTCAGCTAACCACTTCTTTACCTTTGATAAAGTTTCTACATCATTAACAATGAGTGGAATATCGTCAACATAAAGAACTAAGAAACCACTATCTTATCTTTGTTGTATTTATAAACACAGGCTTCGTCAATATTTTACTCGAAGCCATAAGACTTTATAATCTTATCAAATGTAAGATTCCAAGATTTAGATACTTGCTTTAATCCATAAATGGATTTAAACAACTTGCACATTTTTTTATCATGTTCCTTTTGTACGAACCTTTTTGATTGCATCATATAGATGTTTTCTTCAAGAAAGCCATTCAGAAAAGTTGTCTTGACGTCCATTTGACATATCTCATAGTCAAAACCAGTGGCTATGAGCAAAAGGATGTGAATGGATTTGAGCATGACTACAGGAGAGAATGTCTCTTCATAATCGAATCCCTCTCTTTGTGTACGTCCATTTGACATATCTCATAGTCAAAACCAGCGGCTATGAGCAAAAGGATGTGAATGGATTTGAGCATGACTATAGGAGAGAATGTCTCTTCATAATCGAATCTCTCTCTTTGTGTATAGCCCTTGGCTACTAACGGTGCCTTAAAAGTCTCTACTTTCCCATCTGTACCTTTTTTCTTCTTGAAGATCCATTTACATCCAATGGGCTTACATTTGGTGGATCTATAACTTTCCAATAGAAATTAGAATATATAGATTCCATTTCCTGGTTCATGAGATCTTTCCATTTATCCTTTCCAGGATCATCCATTGCTGCTTCATAAGATAATGGACCATCCTTATCAGTGTCTGACACTAGGACATGTGCTTCTAGCTCGTAGTCAACTGGTTGTCTCACAACCATCCCACTACGAAGTTCCACCTGGGTTTCCTTTGTAGGAACTAGGGTTTCTCTGGTTTGTCGTTTATCTGTAGAAATTGAAGGTGGTCTGATCTTATCTCTAATTCTTCGAGAACTACTTTGCGAAGAGGTTTGTAGTTTTGCATATAGTCATTCTCAATGAAGGTTACATTTGCCGATACAAATCCTTGTGACTATAAAAGTATCCACCTCTAATCTCTGGAGTATGGCCTAGGAATATGCATACCTTAGACCTCGAGTCTAACTTTCCGGTTTGGGTCTAAGAGCGTGAGTTGGACACCCTCATATACGAAAATGATGCAAACTAGGTTTGGAGCCATTCCATAACTCTAAAGGCGTATTGCTTATAGATTTAGATGGCACTACATTCAAAATGTAAGTTGACGTGTGTAGTGCATATCCCTAAAAAGTAAGTGACAGTGATGAGTAGCTTAACATCGACCTAACCATATCCAATAAGGTTCATTTTCTCCTCTCTACAACACCATTTTGCTATGGTGTTCCAGGTGTTGTGAGCTGAGATAGAGTTCCACACTCTAGCAAGTAATTCTTGAATTCTAAATCCAAGTATTCACTACCTCGATCGGATCGAAGGGTTTTTCAATGATTTACCTAATTTCTTTTCAGCTTCAGCTTTAAAGTCTTTAAACTTTCCAAAAGTTGTAGACTTTCTTTGCATTATATAAGTATAACCATATCTTGAGTAGTCGTCAATAAAAGTGATGAAATACTCATACCCACATCTAGCTTGTACATTGATCAGTCCCCAGACATCACTATGTGCTAACTCAAGTGATTCTGTGGGTCTTTATCCAAACATAGCCTGTAGAGATTCTATAATCTCATAAGCAGTCTCCATGCTTTCATGCTTGGTTCTTAGAACATCATTCATGCTCACAAGCATGTAGCACTTCGCCTTGTTGTTTGATATCAAACATCATATTTGTCCCTAACATTCTTAGGGGCATTAGCAGTGAGCTGCCCAAGACATTTTTCAGTAAGAACGAACTTACAAATTAACATTAAGTTCATATTTGATTTCCAATGTACAAAGTTATCACCATTCAATTTCTCAAGAGTGAGTAAAGCAGTAACATGGTTGCCCATGGTAGACATAATAATGATAACTGAAATTTAAAATATACAAGATTCAATATAATTGATAAATATCTAGAATTCAAAAAGTAAACGTGATATATTAATGCAACATAATAAACACACAAATTAAACATGTACTAATCACGATAAAATAACCCAATGATTATTATGCTACCTTAGGGTCAGTTAGATTAGCCTCAGACTGTCTATGAAACATTCTCATCCTTATTAATTAAAGCTTAAAATATCTCATAATTTTTCTTTAGCCAGTAATATATCACTTGTTCGGTTAAGTCACAATTGTCCACATGAAACCATAATTGTGATTTTGTGAGTATGACCCATCATTTCAGATTCTATGACTTTATTAAGAATATGCCACCTTATGGTCGGCCAAAGCCAAACTACATCAATTCATCCTATCTTCTTAAGAAGTCCAAACTTGGTATTGGTACAACTCGAAACCCTCCTTAGGGGGATGGAAACAAAGCCATCTCGAGGCCCATACTGCACCTCACGGTGTTGTACTAATGATGGAGGCCATAAGTTCCATTGATATGTCAACCTTCTCCCACTCACTATTTTAGGATTATGTATTTTCATTTTTAACTAATTACTTAATTCCAAATTAATCATCGGTTAAAATAATAACCTTATGAATATTTAATAATCAGTTATACCAATCTCATTGGTCTAAGTTCATTTAACCTTCTAAAACCTAAGTCATAATTAGGTAGACTTAGATTAAATAATTATATATATTCATCAAATTTTAATAAAACTCTTTTACTAAAGTCGGTTATCCTAAATATTATTATGACCCTTAGTGTGGTGTGATTACCAAGTTTTAACTAATTAAAACCTAGCAGTTTACATGCTATTGATTTCATAAAACAATACATATAAACATAATAGGACAATCCTAATAAATCATGTTTCTACTGATGAGATGCATGATCAAATAAAACTGTGTGAGATTTTCATTTATGGCATGTGATTGACTAATGCATGAACATGTTATCAAACATGACAATTAAAATAATCATTTAATATGTAAATAAAATAATAATGGACCAAGTGAGTATTGGGTATTTTTAAATTATAATCCTTCAGATAAAAAATAAAATTACAAAGCGGACTTCAAGAATACATATTTTCCAAATATTGCCTTCTCCTCCTGATATCCATCTTCATAATCTTCAAGTTTTGAACAAAATTCTATTTGATTAAGAAAACTATTTTTTTAATTAAAATTAATTTCTATAATTATCTCTTTTAAATTAGTTGACTTTAACTTAATCAAATAAATATTTTATTTGATTTGGTCAAACTTGGGTTAAACTCAATTAAACTATTAATTTCTAATTTTCAAAAATTAAATATTAAATTTTAAAATTACATTAATTTCAAATTTTAAAATGATAATAGATAGAGTTATCATCAAGCTCTATAATGATTTGGTTGGTTTGTGTCAGGGTTTCTATGAAACTTCCTTAAATGTAACAACAGTTGCCATCAATGATAGGACACTCCTACCGCCACTCATCACCGTCAGCCAGCCACAGCCGCAGCCGACCACTGGCGTCGACCACCGTTTGCTGTTGTTGGCCATCGACTACCGCAGCCGCCACCACAGCCGCAACCGACTACCGCCGATTAGTTAATTATATTCATCAAACTTTAATAAAAATCTTTTACTAAAGTCGGTTATCCTAAATGTTATTATGTGCCTTAGTGTGGTGTTATTACCAAGTTTTAACTAATTAAAACCTAGCAGTTTACATGCTATTGATTTCATAAAAAATACATATAAACATATTAGGACAATCCTAATAAACCTGTTTCTACTGATGAGATGTATGATCAAGTAGAACTGTGTGGAATTTTTATGTATGGCATGTGATCGAATAATGCATGGATATGTTATCAAACATAACAATTAAAATAATTATTTAACAATGAAATAAAATAATGATGGATCGAGTGACTATTGTGTATTTCTAAATTAAAACTCTTGAGATAAAAAAATAAAATTACAAAGCGGATTTCAAGAATACATATTTCTCAAATATTGCCTTCTCCTCCTGATGTCCATCTTCATAATCTTCAAGTTTTGGACAAAATTCTATTTAATTAATAAAAACTATTTTTTAATTAAAATTAATTTCTATATTTATCTCTTTCAAATTAGTGGACTTTGACTTAGTCAAATAAACATTTTATTTGAATTGGTCAAACTTGGATCAAACTCAATCAACCTATTAATTTTTAATTTTTATAAAATTTAGAAGGATAATAGATAGAGATAGGGTTCTCATCAAACTCTATAGTGATAGGTTGGTTTATATCAGAGTTTCTGCGAAACTTTTCCAAATGTGACAACAGTTACCACTAATGATAGGACTCTCCTACTGTCACCGTTGGCCATCCACAACTACAGAAGACCACCTTCTGCCGCCGCTGGCCGCCGACTACCGCAACCATAGATTTAGTTGATCCAAAATATTATCTAATAATAATTTAATTATCTAATTTCACAAATTAGATATTCCGTCTCACTTATCAATAATTATATATATAAATAATTTAATTACTTAATTCTTAATTGATTAATCACACATAATTATCTCATAATTATGTACTTGCCCTAGAATAAAATTTTTTTTACAAGTTAGTCATTTTCTCATATCCTGAAATATTCACACTCTAGATTGCATAGTATAGAGGTGACTTGGGGACCATGAACATATAATCATAAGCTCTTAAACTAGATTATTAATTAAACACTTTAATTAAATAATCTTATTTATTAATTCTATTATTACTCCACTATAAATATGAAATTGAACTCTTAGTGATTATAGAATGTATTTACAGAGTATTTTCATGTAGTTCACTGATATAATTAATTCATGTAGTTCTGGTTTTCAATTATTGGTTTGTAAATTGGAATTGGTCAAAATTATCATTTTACTCTTCTAATTATCTCTTGATCCTTAAGTACCATTAATCCACTAGTGAATGACTAATTTATAATCTTATTAAAATTTTAGCTCAATAACTATTCAGTTCCAGAGTTAACACTTAAGAAAACTAATATACGATCCGTTAGGAAAGCTTGGATTCCAAATATTATAAGAACATGTTCTCAACCATCCATATCACTGAATCTCCAAAATAAAAGTCACTAGCTTGTTTTACAAACAAACCTTAACGAGTGAATCAAAAGATCCAGTAGACATGTATAAGAGTTCATGATTACTCAGGATTTAGACTGATCTACATATGATCATCGAATTGATCTGTATTAAATCTTTATTATAAATGGCACGTTGATAAAGATATTAATTCACACCGGTCCAGTCATTTATAATCTCAGTATATAAAGTACATTCACTAAGATATCTTTTCAGATCAATAATCCGGATCTAGATCAGATGCATTCATAATACTTAGTGAACCATACTAACAATCATTCATTAAAGATTTCATACTTTAATATGTTGCTGACAATTTTATTCATTATCTATGATCTTAATTCTCTCGTACTAATATAAGATCATAGTCTCATTAATGAATACGACATTTTCAAATATTTATATAAATTATTTAAAAATAATATAAAAGAACAATTATAAAAAATGTAATGCTCGGTAAATTTCATATAAAAAAGTCAATACACATGTTTTAAGGGCATAACACCCCACAGTAACATCATGCGAGAGCATTAAGTGATAACATTGAATGATAGCATTAAGAGTAACATGTGAACAAGAAGCATTAGGTTAAATAGGGAACATCATGTGATAACATAATTGAGTGAATGATAACATTAATTGGTGGCATAAATGCAATAACATCCAGTGGTAACATGAAATGTTAAACATTGAATGGTAACATCAAAGCGCATGATAATACATCATGAGATAGAAGTTGGTGAGATCGTAGGATAACATCAAGTGATAAATCAATGAGTAACATCAATGAAGGTTGATAATGTTTCAGGCCTAAGTCACACCCACGATAATTTGTCTTACCTCTAATGTAGTCACAGTGATAATTCAGATACATCATGTCCAAGCCTACACATCGTGATAATTTTTCATTACCATGAGTGTACATGACAAAGTGAAAATAGTCATTCTAAGCTACATGTGACAAGCACGCTTAGAAGTGAGATAGTCCAGTCCTAACTTACACCTCGTAATAATTTATCGTTACCACGGGTGTGCCTGGCGAAGTGAAACACCCATTCTAAGTGACTTGTGACAAGCACACTTAGAAGTGAGATACATCTAGTCCCAGCCTACAACTCGTGACAATTTTTCGTTACCATCCTGACAAAGTGAAACAGTAATTATAAGTTACATGTGATAGGCGCACTAAGAAGTGAGATACATCTAGTCTCAGCCTACACCTTGTGAAGTTTTTCATTATCATGAGTGCACCTGGTAAAGTGAAACACTTATTCTAAGCGACATGTGACAAGTGTGCTTAAAAGTATGATATGTGCACTCTTGGCCTACGCCTCATGATAATTTATCGTTACCATGGGTATGCCTGGCAAAGTGAAACAATCATTTTAAAGGACCTATGACGAGCGCACTTAGAGTCGGGATACTTTTAGTCCCATGACAAGTGTGTTTAGTGATGCTTTGTCATGAGCAAAACTTTTTATGAGTCATCAAATTTTGGAATATAGAGGTAGTCATAGGTATGCTCATAGATGATTTGAAACTCACTTTTTCATTCGTGTTCCTGAAAAGTCATTGAAGCATTAGTGAACATAAACATATTATGAATTATATATAAGCAATTGAATGGTCAAATGAATGACGAGAATCTAAAAATTCCCCTATATCGTTGTTTCCTCTCTAGTCATTTCCCATGGATCCACATCATGGGTATTATGATGAATAGAGCGCTGAATATTTTTAAGAATGAACAACACACTTATTTAGCTCTAACATCGTGCAAAAAGGTACTCATACATCGTTAAACCTCTAGTCTAACTTTGTACTTGAACCACTACACATAAGTTGATAACTCGTCATTCAACCCTTGTGTTTCTCACCCCAAGTCTAGGATGCTTACTCTTTCTCTTGACGCAAAGAACTTGGCACGACAAATTAAATTCATTTGTGCTCATGTCAGAATTGATCCCAGTGTTGCGTTAGAATCACATATATCATCATAAGCCATCATCTTGAGGAAACTGCCATATGAAATCACGATAGTGTGAAAGCACGGGAGATGTCATCAGCGGGTGCACTAGCATGAAAGCGTGTGCTATACAAGCCTAGGGTGTGCATGCATCATGAATGTACTAGTGTAAAAGAGTGCGTTAGCGTAATAGATGTACCAGCGTGAGGGAGTGTGGCACACGCTATGAGAGGTACCATCGTAGGTTGTAAACAAAAATTGTCATGAGAGGTGTCTTTGTAAAGTGTCACGGGAGTTATCATCACAAGTAGCATCAGGGTGCATCATCTTGATGTATGTAGCAAAATCATAGGTGAATTATAGGAAGTGTCATTATGGGTGTACTATGGGAGGCTCTATCGTGGGTGTGGGAGCGTAAGGGAAGGTGTGCCATTGCAGCAGAATGGTAGGTGTGCCATGGCGGTGCAGCGACATGTGTACTTTGGTGGTGCAATGATAAGTGTGCTGTGGCAATGCAGTCGCAGGCGCGTTGTGACTTCATAATCGGATGTATGATATGATAGCATGTTGCGTACCTCAAAAATAAAAAATTTATTTTTTAGTGCAAATAAGTAAATTGAGTAAAGATATCAATAAATAAATGAGCATATTTGAAAATTATATACAATAACTGGACAACGATATTAAATAAGTGAGGACTTATCCGAACAAATTCAGTATTAGAGTGTAAAGGATATTATCGGCGTTATTCATTTGTGACATTACGTTGGCGCGTTAGGTACCAGTGCGAGCAATGGCGCGTTAGTCACTATTGCATAGTGGGTGCGGGTAGAATGCAGCCTGATTTGCACCAGGGGAAAATATTCCCCCACATGCAATGGCGCTTTAGGCGCCTTTGCACCTGGGGAAATAATCTCCAAAGTGCAATGCGCTTTAGGCGCCTTTGCACCTGGGGAAATATTCCCCTACATGCAATGACGCCTTAACTCCCCTAGGCGCCATTGCACAGGAGATCTAATCCCCTTTCCCCATTTTCTTTTTTTACATGAACATTTTATTTCATTTTTTTGTGTAACCTCATCATCATAATTACTGGCAATGGCTTATGGGCCATCGTTGCAACCATCTTGCAGTAGTCATCATAAAAATCATGACATGTAAAATTTCCTTTTTTTAAAGATTTTTTTGTGTTGGATTCCATGATATATTAGCGAGCTTTTCTTAATTTGTTGAAGTCAAAACTATCCAATCACATAGAGTTCTCACAACCATTTGGTCCCGAATCATCAAGACAACACATTACATGTTCTTTTGCATAAGCCATCTTTCCATTGTACTTGAAGGATCTCTCCAGAAGCATATTTTATAAGTGCTCATTATTAGCAAAGTATTGGTAAGAGCCGTCACGCGTCTCTTGCATTGGTCGTACTTGTATTATGATAACAGATGGGGTGATGACACGAATGGGGTTGGATGGATTTGGTATGTTCTCATTGCCAACAGTCGTGATGGGTCTTGGGATGTCGTTGATGATGGTAGGCGCAAGGAAGGTATGAGTGGTGTGACTTAAGACTTGTGGTTGTTTCAAGATTGTTTATGGATGACATTTTAAATCGGATCCAACGTAGGAGGTGCAGGTGAAGTCTTTATGGGAGATGCCCTGGAGGAACATGGTAAGAGTGCTCAACATTGTCCAGATTTCATCATTGGTACCATGAAGATCCTTGCTTGGCGATTTGTAATTCCCTAATACCAATAGTGTGATCCATCCTCGGCACGACGACATCTACTGTAGTGGTGGTGAGTTGTTCTCGAGAGGTGGTATCGTATGTCTCATGGACTTTCAGATCCCCTACTAAGATTGTGTAACCATATATCAGAGAGGAAGTGTTGGTAGATCATCCACGTCTAACCATAATTATAGTTGTAGTGGCAGATCACTCCCAAGTTGAGTCACCAAATATTCAAGAAGTACGCGGGTATGACTGGGACATCACGTGGGTACTGTTATAGGTGTAATCTAGTTTCAATATATGACAAATATAGCCTATGAACGTGGAGATTGAGATCTGAAAGTTGAAGGAAAAATTACTTTGAGCCTACCAAAAATACTATGATAGAAAGTAAGAAAATGCTCTTGGGAGGAAGAATTCAGAGAGAATTCTTCAAGTATAATATGTAGGGGAATATAAAGTGAATCTAAAGTGTCGAAAGTCCCTAACAATAGAGGGAAGGCTTTTATTTATGGAGAGCATTCAGATAAGGTCCACTCTAACTAATCCCCTCACTAATTGATAGTGGTTACTGCATACATAATGACACATCAATAAACTCGTTGATGGTAACGTCCAGTCATCTCTCATTATAACCATAGCTGCATGGGTTAAGGTATGTATAGAGAAAACTATCACGTACACAACATTTCATATTGCGCCATGTGTCACGTGTAGTGATTGCGAATTCGGGAAGGAAGAACACGGAGAGCACAACATTTTGACGAGATAGGCAGCATTCCTCCAGGACCTCCCAAGAGGTTCCTAACAACTAGGTCCCTTCCTGAAATGGGAAGACGACACATCCATGACCCTCAAAGTAATCTCTTCTGAATCCGACCACAGGCCCCCAGAAACATTCTCAAATAAGAGACTAACTTAAGCCTTTGTCACTTGAGTTAGTGGTTACAAGGATATGAACGAATACATAGAAAGAGTAAATTATAAAATATACATTTTATGTTTATCGGTCGCTAGTGTGGATCGAGCAATCACATTGAAAAGTCAAAACTGACACTTGACAGTAGTTCATTAATCATGTGCCACCATACAAAGTCAAAATTATAACGGTCAATTATATGAGTGACAGGAGTACACTCATACACAAAGGTCCAGTTAAA
This sequence comes from Datisca glomerata, assembly GCA_003255025.1. NCBI lineage: Eukaryota > Viridiplantae > Streptophyta > Magnoliopsida > Cucurbitales > Datiscaceae > Datisca > Datisca glomerata. The sequence goes on from QANY01008539.1 coordinate 1,068,827, forward strand.
TAATTATATCATGATTAACGAGGTAACAAGATCATTGATCAAAGTTTTAAAGAAAACCCAACTGAAACGTTAGCTACATAACTTTTGGTAAAAGATTGGTGGGAGTATTTCATATCATACCCTTTGAAGTTTCTACTTTATCTCACTAGTACAAGGTTCTTAGGTAGTGTCAATCTTTATTACTTTTTTGGACAAAGTTTGCTCAATCTCCATTAATTACTCTTCATATATGTGTGTCCACTTACCTACGCGTACATACATACATCTAATTAAAATTTTGGTAATTTTTTTTTCAATCTGCATTTAACCTCCCACTATCCATGCATTGCTTAATATATAATACAGGAACTATTGGGTAGTTCCTTATATTTGATTGCCAAGTGTATAAATATGTAATATTTTTTAGAGAGAACTGTAAAAATGTTTTATTTTCTAACTCAAGTTGTAAAAATTATCAGAAAATTTCTTTATTGCAAAAATGACCGAAATATGGTAAATAACTATCTACCAGTGTGTAATATCAGTAAATATATTATTCACCACGGTCATATTTTGACCGTTTTTGTAATTTTCGGCTATTTTTGTAACTCCACCACTGAAACATGTATTTTCCTGCTATTGTTCCACTTTATATACGTACTATTCAGATCGAGAGAATGTGGTGTCTCGAACAATGTAAAGTTTTGAGACATGTTATTCATATGTGGGAAATTAAGACTATATATATGAGTACTAAAAAGTTTATCCCTACATAGTTGCTGTTTCTTTACATCCAATGTACTGATCTAAGGATAGATGAATATTTACCTTAATATTATGAAATAAAAAATTGAAGAACTCTGTCGAAATTGTTTGTTTGAAATATTTTCGGAAAGCTAATGATAAACAACTTTGTATTATTTATTGGATTACTTTTAGCATTTCATTCTATGGGAACAATATGGTTGTTACGCTAATTACTGAACAACTTCCTATTATTTATTTAATCACCAACCCAACCAAGGAAAGGTAGTTAAGAACTCAAAACATATTAGGAAGGTTTTGGTTCCCAAACTACATCAACTTCTTGGAAATAAAGCGCATCAAATTAACCGGTAAACAAGAAAAGTAAATCCCCATAAAATCAGGGGCGTTAGTGGAAATAAAATTTATTCAACTGCCCACATGACCCATATTTACATAACCTATAAAAAAAACAAAGCTAAGAATCCAAATTCAATTGAGTATAATTTACATGCATATTCAGCCAGATAAATGGAACACAACAAAGAACAATATTTGCCTTTTATTCTTCTTCATTTGATATTGCTTTGGTTTTCTTTGTTTGTTTCGAATTCTCATGCTTTCAATAATTCAGTTTCAGCAATTTTAGTGTTTGGGGATTCCACGGTTGATCCTGGAAATAATAACTATGTAAAGACTATTTTCAAGGGGAACTTCCACCCTTATGGGCGAGATTTTGTTAACCATACACCAACTGGACGGTTCACTAACGGCCGCCTCGGCACTGATTTTATCGGTAGGTTTAAGTTTAACGAAGTATTTTTTTTCTTAAAAATGTGTCAAGATTTAGAAAGCCTTGTCTCTCTTTTTTAATGAGCTGTGGCTATAAGTTGGATTATTACTTCAATTATAAGTTGTGACAAAAAATATTCGGGTCTTTTTTTCATGTTATGTTTTTAAGATATTCTTGAGCCTGAAATTTGTATTGGGTGTTTTGGTTTGTTTTATGGGCAGCTTCATATGTGGGTGTAACGGACTTTGTGCCTCCATATTTGGATCCTAGTCTTGGCATAAAGGAGCTTATGACAGGAGTGAGTTTTGCCTCTGCTGGCTCTGGATTCGACCCTCTTACTCCGAAAATAAGTGTATCTCCCTCTCCTCCTCTCTCTATGAGTTTTTTTTTTGTCAAAATCATATTAAAAATTAGAGTAAATTTTACAAACTTTTATTTGTCTTAATTCCAAGAACATCTCTAATGTTAATAATCAAAAACATTCTTGCCTAATTGATGTTGTACTATTTCTTGATCCAATTACTTTATTTTAGGCAAAATGAAAGTAAAAATATTCTATGTAGATTTCCAAACACTTGGCGTACAAGTTGTAATCTAAAGGTAAACAAAATTTAGATTATAAAAAGATTAATGACCAATTATTATGAGTTTATTACAAAAATTGGCATGAATGAGGGCGTTTTGGAAAGAAAATCATAATATGAAGTTATGCGTAAGCTAACATGAAATTTAAAGTGTCTGGGTAGGTTATAATACTAGATGAAGGTGTCCATGTAGTACATGGAAGGTTGGTAGTTTACCTTAAGAACATACTAACAAATGCAGTAAAGCACAACAGTGTTATGTATACTTTGATATCCATCCCAAAAACACCTCATATCTTACACAGTATGTCAAAAAGTTGTAGCCAAAAGGGTGGATCTGATTAGGTTTTTCTGTGTGATTTGATTCAGAATGTGGTTCCAATTTCCAAGCAATTGGAGAGTTTTAAAGAGTACAAGAAGAAAATTGAGTCGGCAATTGGAATGGAAGGAACAGAAGAACATATAAGGAAGGCAATATTCATTGTGAGTGCAGGCACAAACGACTTCGTTATCAACTATTTTACATTACCTATTCGACGGAAGAGCTTCTCTGTTTTAGCTTATCAGCAGTTTGTCATTCAGCATGTTAAGGACTTTTTACAGGTTTTCCCTCTGAACACATTAATTATTTCCAGCCATTTTACGTTCAATCATGATTAAGAATGCGTTTGAGAGTATTTAATTTATTTTAGAAATGTATTTATGTATTTAAAAACATTATTTCGCTAATAGTTAGATAGTAATATCAATTCATGATCACTTAAAAAAGAAAATATAGCATTGCATACAGGGGCCGCAAAAACAAATTTAAGGCCCTAGGTGAAAGTTGTTAAAATGAAGCTTAAGTTTTAATCTAAAATCTCTTGGATCAGAACTGTCTAAAATTCATTTTTATCATTTTTGAGGGGTAAAATTACTAATTTGGATTTTTGTATTCGAATTTGTTTAAAGTATTTTTAAAAATCATTCGTCTCACCGTAATTATGATTTTATCACTCTAATGGAGAAAAAGTTAATTCTATATAATCAAGTCTTTTATATAATTTAATACTTAATGGTAGTATTACTTTTAGTTTGTAAAATTTCTCAAAGTACTTTTAATTCAAAAAATAAATCTAAACTACAATGATAAACCATGCCTTAGAAAATTGTCATGTCTTAAATTTTTCTAAATTATAAAACCCCATATGTCTATTTATAAAAAAACCTTCTATTGATTCATCAAATTTAAAATCGTCTAATGATTTCAACATCTAAAAAATTAATTAAAAAGTAAGAATGTCATCATATAATTTAGATTGTTCAAATTTATTCTCAAATGAAGAAATTTTTGTTCTAAAATAAATATAAATAATCAATTCTAAGTGATTCATCATTATGAATTTCATCAAGAAATTCTCTCTTTTAAATAGTATGTTTTTTCATGAAATATAGGTTTAATTTTCATTTGTTAATACTTAAATGAAATCAAAATAGATTTAAATCTATATTCTTTCACAAGAGATGAAAAACAAAACAAATATACAAAGAGCAAAAAAAGTTACGTGGGTAAAAGTGGAGTTGAAAAGTGGAAGAGACAAATTGAAAAGATTTATTATGTTTTTTTTTCTAGGTAAAGAGAAAAATGTGTAGACAATATATGGATTAGTTTCTTTTTATTTAGTATAAGCGAGTCAATACATACATGTGTCACATATGTAAATGAATTTATTATCTTTTTAGTTGTTATTATTACTTATACTCTTGTTGAGTTTATGTCACTTAAAAAAATATTTAGCACCATATCTGTTTTAAATTTATATGAGTAAGATAAAACAAAATGTTATATATTTACTTATATAATATTATTCAATCAAGTTATAGAATGTCACATGTATATTTTTAGAAAAATGAATAGTATATAGTAAAAACATGCTCTCAAAATTTAAAAAGAAAAAGTGACATCATTAGAATTAAATAATATATTTCATGTTTTATTAACTTGATTTTAGTTATTTTTTAATTTTGTTTTGTTGGTAAAATTTGGGTAACTATATTTATATAACATATTGATTATACTAATATATAAAATATAGCGTATATAAAATTTCTAAATAATTTTAAATACTATTATAATTGAGTTATATTTTAAATATCATTTATTTTGGTTTTATAGAGATAATTTACTTTTCCTCTATATTAAAAATAACGGAAAAGTACACGGATAACTTTTAAGGTTTGATTAAAAGCCACAAACACTTTTTATAGTTTCAGAAAAGACAAATGGATCCACTCTGTTATAAATTGTTTATTTTTTTGAATGAAATAACTAAAATAACCTTTAAAGATAATGAACCTTACCCTAGACCCGTACTCGAATATCCAATAACCCAGACTCGAAAAACATAAAACACACTATAAGAAATAGGGGCTTTAGCCCAATATTTTGGTCACTAAAGCACATATATTTGGTCGTGAAACATCTAACGAGATGAACTTATGTTCGTCATGAACTTCATCACTTTTGCTTCATCAGCAAAAGTCTTTCGCGACGAAATACGAAACTTGTCGTGTTAGACCTTTAGCGAAAAAAAGTGGTCGCAAAAGGTTTACGCGACGAAAATAAAAGTTGGTCGCAAAAAGGTTTTGCGACCAAAAAAAGTTTCATCGTAAAAATATTTTGCCACCAATATTTTTATTCGTCCTAAAATGTTTCTGCGACCAAAAAAAGTTTCATCGCAAAAATCTTTCACCACCAATATTTCTCTTCGTCACCTAAATTCTTTTGCGACCAATTTTTTTTGTCGCAAAATATTTTTGGCGACCAAATTTTACATTACCAGAATGTAAATAAGAAATGCTGAATTTTTTAGTTCATATACACCTATAATAGCAATTAATATCATTAGAAAAGTTATTAAACACGATATTTTTTTTAAGAAAAACATATATTAAACATTAATATATGTAATTTAACAAATTAGTAGTAGTTCATTACAAAATCTCCTAATCATAATTCATTACAGAATTTAGTTCACGGATGTATCTAAAAAAAAATAAAAAAAAGTATTTAAAATTTGATGTTACCGTTATAAAGCTTAAGGTTCATAAAATTTAAAAAAAAAAAAATAGGAAAACCCGAGACCGCCTTCTTTCAACCCAGAAATCCTGAGACTTTCAAACCCAGAAAACCCGACACCATTGATGCGCGAACACGAAGTCCACGCCATTCTTCTTCGTCGTCGTCTCCTCCGTCGTTGTTGTCTTTGTCAATTTGAAAATTTCAAGTGTATATAGACAAGCTAAGTCATGGTTGGCAACGTGTCAATTTGAAGAAAATTGTAGCACATAAGTTATTATCGAACTTAAAAGTCCAATTGTTTCAGTAACCCTCTGAACACAAGTCGTCTTGAAAGTTAAAAGGTTTGAACTCCACCATAGTTCCTTACAAACCATGCATCTTCAGTTCTTCAGAACGTTCGTTCTCAAAACTTTCTATTTCTATCCCTCACTGCTCTCTCCATCTCTCTGCTTTTTTGTTCAAATTTGACAAACTTTGGAACACAGGAACAACCAATTTGGAGAAATTTCAAAAAATTCTCATTAGTATTAGAGAAAATATTGAATTGAACAGAGAAACTTAACAGAACTCAGATTTGTTCAGCAGAATTATGCCAAGGTGCTTCTTGATGCCTCAAACATAAAACCAGAATTGAAAAATGGAAATCGATGCTACTTAAAGCTTAAAACCGAGCTTAAAACCAGAGACCCTCTTCTTATTCTTCTTCTTCGTGGTGTTGTGGTGCTTTGCGGCTCCGCTTCTCCTTCTTGGTGCTTCGCGGCCCTCTTCTTCTTCTCTTCTTCTTCGCGACGCCCCTGTCCTCCTTATTTCGTGACACCTCTGCTCTTCTTCGGGTTATATCGTGGGTTTGATATAACCCGAAATTCTGAGTTTAATAGAACTCTAAACCGAGCAAATTGAGAACAAAGTTAACTTTTCTCTATATAACTTTCTTACTACAATTCATTCAAAATTATCAATTAAAATTAACTTAAAATTATTTATTATTTATTTTTTTTCTAAATTCATATTAAGTGAACGTATTGTTATTATAAAAGTATAAATAATATTTATATTATGATGAAATGTAAGCAACATATTAACGATCAGATAATATGTATTAATATTTATTTAGGATAATGTATAATATTATATTAACATTTATTTAAGATGATATTAACGTTTATTCAGTATATTATATAACATTTAGAGCGTTAACGTATAATATGATATTAACATTTACAAGATATGATATAAACGCTAACAAATAAATTAACAATCAAATAATATGATATTAATAACTTTTTAGAATGATTGAATATTGAATAAATAGAGTATTAAAATCAAATAATATTGCATTAATATTTATTTAAAGATCATAACTACTTCTAATATTGTTTAATATTTATTTAATATAATTATAAACGGTAAAATTTGATGGAAGGGAGACGGACTTAAGTTTGGAAAAAAAACATGTACAATAAAATTTGTAATTAAATTAAAAAATAAATTTTTTCATAACCTCTACAACTACTCATATGAATATGAGATGATTGATGTCATTATTATTTAATTTATTAATTAAATAATGTGAAATCTAAAGATATATTACAAATAAAGATATTTTAGATAACCACAAACTATTTAAATTACACTTCTTAAAAATGACTATTTATGTACTACATATTTTTTAAGCTAATTAATAACTTATCCCTTAGAAAATAGTCTATCCACTCAGATTCTAGCAAAATATTGTGTTAACACAACTTAGTGATAAATCATATGCTTTTACGGTTTCTTATAGTCTTAAACATATATCAATATTGTTGAGTGGCAGAATGCTACACAAAATCTTCTCTTTTATATACCTTTTATATAAATTTTTAGCCCATTTAGTCCGTTTAATATAAATGTTTTACCTCAGTTGCATATGTAAAATATAAGTATTAATGGTAAATAGACTACTTTTAAAAATATAAAAATGGTTCTAAAGTATAAAAAAACATAAATAATTGGCTAAGATATACACAAAACACAACTATTACACCTTTTTAAGGTTAAAACGAGTTTTGAAAAGTATGGCGCGAATTGACAATCTATCGGAGGAGTTGACTATTCTTTTTTTCTAATATGAGTTGTTTCTTTTTATTGATAAAATAATCTAGAAGTCACAATGCCATCCAATATCTTTGTTAATTCTGTCTTTTTTTTTTGTTTTTCAATTATTTTGCTGTTGGGTGTACAGTGCTTGTGGGCTCAAGGTGCTAGAAAAATTGCAGTGGTGGGGCTACCTCCAATGGGGTGTTTGCCCATTGTTATGACATTTAACTCCAACAATGCTAATCTCCAACGTGGGTGCATTGACAAATATTCTTATGTTGCAAGACAATTCAATCTTTTTCTCCAAAATGAATTGCATTTCATGCAAATTCACTTAGCAAAATCTGGTGCCAAACTCTTTTACGTTGACTCATATGAACCGTTGAATGATATGATCCACAACATCCGAAAATACGGTATCCTTGAAACTTTTTAATCAATGATACATTCTTTGATGTTTATATAGATCATTAAATAATTCTACGTTATTTTTGTTTTTCTTTTCATTTTAGGGTTTGATGAGGTTGATAGAGGGTGTTGTGGGACCGGGTATATTGAAGCATCATTCTTGTGTAATCCTAAATCACTCATATGCTTGGATGTGACGAAATATGTATTTTGGGATTCGATGCATCCTACTGAAATAGTGTACCATAATCTTTTCAAGGCTGCTTTACCAACCATTGATTTGATCATCAAAGATTAGTTAGTTGTTGATGGAAGGCAATAGATGCGTTGATTGAAGAGGTAGAAGTTACTAAAGATTTAAAGTTCTCAATTTTCACTTTTATTTCCCTTTTAGTTGAGGAGTGAATGGATGTAAATGTAATTATACTTTAAAGGGTACAATCTAAGTACGTAAAAATGTTTATCATAGGCCGACTAATGTTTTTTTCTTTAAATAGAAATTTGGGATGAGTAGGGTGCTTTGAGTGTATCAAATTTCTTTACTCTCTAGCAGGAGTGTTCATTATGCGGTTTGATTTGGTTTTAGATTATTTCTATAACCAAACCAATATAATTGGTTTGACAAATGAGCAAACTAAACCAAACCAATCAAACATATAAATTAATCTAAACCAAATTATTAATTATTGGTTTGGTTTGAGTTGGGTTTGTGGTTTTATTTTCATTGTATTTAAATTTAATTAACAAAGTCAATGCAGGAAAAGAACTCATCTTAATAAAATAAGTCTTATTTCAATAGATAATTTGGTTAATGAAATAATTTTTGCATAATCAATAAATAATAAAATGACTCTTATTCCATTAAGTTGAGGTCGTATTCTCCATGATGACTGTGCTCGGTTAGTATGAAATTAGGCTAATTCTGATGTCTAAGTAGTTTAGTAGTCGGCTTATTTTGAGTTGAGTGATTTTAAAAAGAAACGAAGACCAAACCGAATTTAATGGTTTTTTAAAAAATAAAACCAAACTAAACCATCTTTATAATTTAAACTACCCAATAGATTATAGTTTGAGTTTGCTTGGACGGTTTATTTAGTTCATCTATTTTTTTTACACCCTTAATTATTAGGTTGGTGCTTAGTTCAAATGTGTTACACGTGTCTCAAAAAATCTCTTGTACGGTATCCGTACAAAACAAAAAGGATTAGTTTAACGCAAGTTCTATTTTTTGTAAGTTGCAAAAACGACTGTTTTTAATCTCATTTGTTTAGAATTAGTTGAGATTGTAAAGTTCTTTTACCAATTTATACAAAAACCAACTACTCACATCGATATACATTACTGATTTCCCAATAATTCTTACAGAATAAGATATAACTATTTTATTTTACATTAGTGTAAGATTTGTAAGACAGTAATTTTTAACACATAAAACATAAAATGGGCTGAAGTATTATAATTACAAAGAATCCATTTAGAATTCAGGTAATGAATTATTCTATTGTACAAACTCTACCGCAACATATAAGGGATTTAAATGCATCTTAAACTCCGTTTGGTTTGCGCTATCCTTTTTAACAATCTTATTATAATCCTTTAGTAATTAAATTACAATCTATATTTAGAGTAATCCTAAAATTAAGATACAATCCTCATTTACATACAATCATAGTTTACACTTTTTGAGGCAATTGAACTATAACATAAAAATGAGAGCAATCCTAATTTACAATGTAATTGCAATTCCAATATCAAACAAAATTATTTTCATATCATCATATGAAATAAAGTAAAAACTATTTCTTTCTTTCACTCTCCCTAATTTTATTAATTTTATTAAAGTAGGTCAACATTATTAATTTATTTAAGATTAATAAAATAAATTAAAATTCATGTTAAAATTACGCGCATAATATGTTTTCATTAACTCTCATTTATTTATCTAATTAAAATTACTTTATTAATGTTTCGTCTAGCAGTATTAATTTATGTTAATATTAAAAAAAATTAAAATTAATATTAAAATTGCACGTCAACTTTTTTTTATAATGTATAAAGGATGTGTAAGTAATTTTTATTATTCACACAAATTTTTAAATAATTTAACATATACCAAAGATAGCAATCATAAATTAAAACTTATCATTTCAAGATTATCATGTACAATAAACATGACAATCATACACTACAAGAAAATAGTGCTACTGCGACGATTTTTTGGGTTTTTCCTCGACAGTTCTTCACCGTCGCTAAATCTATGGCGTCAGTTTACAAACCGTCGCGATCACCGCCGTTGCAGAAACTATTACAAAAGATTTTACAACCGTCGGGGAATGTCGCTATTGACATTCTATCGCGACGGTTCTGTAGAACCGTTGCCGTAATTATTTTTTGCAAACCGCGCTGTTGCTTTCATAATTTAAAAAAAAATGGTTTTGAAAGCACTTGCAAGCTATGCATACAATTTTTTTACTCATCAAACTCACAGATTAATGCCCATTAAGGAACCAACTTTCCTCATAAAAGTAAATGTACACATTTAAAATTAACATATATAATTTATCTGAGATTTATATAAAGTAAACATAAACCAAAAGCAAGTTAAGATTTTCCAATGCGCAACAGAAGCCTCTATTAGTTGGCTTCTATAATATAACTAAAAATATCATGTGCTTATAGATGAGTAGAGAATATGTAAGAAAACAAGTCTCAAGTAAAGTTTCAAGTTGACTACTAGCTTACAAATATTTTTCTTTCAATCTGTTCAATCTGGTAAAATAAATGAACTTACTATAATCTGCTAATTTCCCATCACTTCCAGCTCGGCCTGCTTTTTGATAGTACGCTTCCAAACTCTGAAATCGAATGTACAGTCAATGAAGCTTTAACATTAAATAACTGAAAAAGGTTTGCCGTAAACATTTTAGTATATTGAAGAGGTTGGCTTGTCCAGCAGTAGAAACATATATTGGCAACAATACAGATGCATATAGTCCACTGATTGATGATACATACCGAAGCATTATAAGCATCAAAACTCTTCTGACCACTTATCCAGTTTGCTTACTCTGCATCTTAATCCTGGCGCAACTACTTTCTGAGCTACAACTATTCCAAACCTGAGTACAAAATTTTCAGCCAAAAATGTGAACTGATGCGAATATTCATTACTTTGTTCAATAGAGTTAAACCTCTGTAGAGAAAGTTGGACATGCGTTAAGAATGTCAATCAAAGGGAGATATATATTAATGACATACTAATTGTGCACCAGTCTTTGGGCTCAATTTATTGCCAAAAATTTTCAAAAGTTTCCTCCCTGTAAATTATCACCCCTTGAGAAGATAAGATTTAAAAGTTATGTCATTGATAAAATTCACAATGTGGATGGGAGATATACCAGTTAACAATTTCATAACCATGCAATAAAGCTAGTTTCTGTGCACGAAGGACCAAGTATTGATAGGCTTCTGATTCATACATCCCATTCTTTCTTAACCTGAACTTTGGGCAGTCAGAAAATCTTAACATGATGCCAACTGTCTTGGGCTTAAAAAATTGTTTGGTAAATTTAACACTTCCATGCCTTCCTAGAATAGAAAGCATACAAGAATATAAGATGGAGAGATGATGGATTATTTCATTTCTCAAAACGAAGAGAATTTAGGAATCAAATTCATCACCCTTATAACAGAATTCATATAGTTACCGAGGGAGATATTTATTGGAAAGAGATAAGGTGTTGGATTGTTATATGTGGGGTCCGACTCACCATCCAACAAGCTGAAAAAGAAAAATGAATTTGAACAAATTGTCATCAGATTCAAACTTACTTGTGTTTACTTCATCACCTCCCAAGTGCACAAATCTACATTTGAAGATCTTACTGAAATTTGAAACATTGGACATTCCAATGGTGTGTTATCTCTCAGAAAAATGAGAAGAATCTAAAATCATTGTCAATAAATAGCCAGCTATTTCATAGTGGGTTGTGAATCCAACAGTTGGGAGGAAGTTATTTATTACCGGAAAGGATTCCATCTATTACTGCAAAGCTGAATTCATTCCTAAAGGGGAAAAGCAAAATCCACAAGAACTCGAATAAATATACATAACAGAAGAACATTCACATTTCGCAATCAAAGAAATTCGCCAAAACTAAAAAAAGAAATTGTTAAGTTTTACTGACACCCAGATGACAAATTCGTAAAACAACTGCACAAGTACCTGAGTTCCAGCAAGCTCCTCAAATTACTTCACCAAATCCTCGATTGCATCCTTTCCAAAACCATCTCCACTGGTCGCGGGCCCATTAGGGCAAAATCAAGGTACACAAAACAGCAAAGTTAGGACAAAAATCAACTACATAAACCAGCAAAATTAGGGCGACGGTGATGTGAGAGCTGTGCGACAGATATATATAGATCAGATTAGAGTCATTCATATCAGCGAAAATCAAATTTCTCATAGTGTTTATGAATCTATCATAAACAACTTGTCAATGATCCCAACCGCAAGTGATATGTAATTCAATATTTAGATGAATTTTACATCCAAGAGTGTTTTAAGACAAAATCTTTATCAGGATTTTATGCAACCAAAATATAAGGATTTTAAAGATTGATATTTCTCCAACCATAATCCTCAACAGCATTTAGATCTGAAAAACATGTACTAATTCCAGTTAGAACATGATCAACGCTTTCAGTCTTTCCCTGAATGGTATTACCAGCTCATTCAAAGAGTCAAAATAAAAGATGACTAACAGTTACAAATTCTGACCAATATACAGAAAACGTGGATCACCACAACTGGTAGAACCTACCAAGCTATTTATCCACCACCATTATCCGTAGAGCTTGCTCCAGGACAAGGCAACCAGAAACTATTGGTTATCAATCACTATGCTGAGGTTCCAGACAAACCAACCATCAGGACTCTGTTAAGATCAAATACATTCTACCCTTAATAAAAAAAACAATTACATCAACATTTTCCTTCAAATTGTAGGAACACAGTTAATTAGGATTGAGGAGCATGTTTCTCAAATCCAGGAGATACAAGCTAAAACTCCTCCACCAGAAAAACCCAAAATAACCATTGAACCAAGAACTCTTAAACCTCATTTAGATGTTTAGAATTTTAAATTAAAATCCAGTAAGAATGAGGATGATTTCATGGAAACCATTATGGGTAAGATAAAAAATCTGAAGATCTCCACACCTAATAAGAGCTCCACTCATGAATCATCTTCAAAACAGTTGAACATGATGAATAAAGATGAGTTACCTAATCCTGAAGAGTATTCTCTATCTCAAATCTTAGACATCCAGAAGAACTTTGATGATTCCATCAATAAACTCTCTTCTGGCTATTCTAAGAGGCCTACTACTTGTATAGCTTTAACTGAACCAAGTATGTGTTATTATCCCAGACCTACTCCTCAAGATATATTGTATGAAGAAGTCTTTCTTCATTCTCAGAAATCTTATTATGGCAAAATCATATATGAATGGAACATAGATGACAAAACAGAATATTAGGTCTTTGAGACCATTCATCATATGTTTATGTACTCTTCTGTATGTAAGCATAATGAAAATACAGATCATCAGATCTGCAGGTTCCTGGTCAATGGATTCACAGGAACGCAGAAAGGCTGGTGGGACATTGTCTCACTGAAAGTCAACGCCAAGAAATCTTAAACTCTTTCAAATTAATATTGACCCGATTACTGGTACCCATACCAGAACTTAAGATGCCTGTTATACTCTGGCCCAATCCATTATTCACCATTTTCTTGGCCCAGGAATCGTCAATACTGATAGACACAAAGAACTTCTCCAAAATCTGAGATACCCCTCTCTCACCCACTTCAAGTGGTATAAGAATGTCTTTCTTATGAAAATCATGTAGAGAAGTGATGCAAACAGTGAACACTGGAAGTTAAAGTTCATTGATGGCCTCCCAAGTCTTTTTGCGGAAAGAGTAAGAAGAAAACTCCGTGCCCTAGTCATAGAAGAAGTACTAGAATTATGCAATGATATGAAACTACAACATATGATAAAAAGTCATAATCTTGACAACAGAAAAGAATTAGGCGAATTTTGTAATCAATTTGCCTACGATACTAAAATCCAGTATCCAACTACTTATTCATCAGCCAAACCACATAGGACTTCCTCTAAGACCTCTAAACCGCATAAGAAATACTTTTCGAAAATGAAATTCAGACATAAAAAGTCCAAACATAAATCTCAACCACACCAGAAACCTCATAACAGTAAAGTCAAAGCCATATGCTACAAGTGTAGCTTAATAGGACATTTTGCCAACAAATGCCGATCTAAATTCAAAAAAAAACTTCATGAGTTAGCTCTTGATGAAGAAACACAATAGAAAATCCTGAACTACCTCTCTAAAGACAGTTCTACTGCCAGTTCAGATGATGACATTGCATATATTTCTGCATCTGAGTCTGACTCATTTGCTACATTTGACCAATCTTCCCAACGTTGTTGCAACTCTAAAGTCTGCGATACCATAATAGAAACCAACTATTGGAAGGCAATAGTTGAAATGAATGGTTTAGATCTAAATGTCTTAACTGATACGCAACGATCTCTTCTCGCTATAGCTGATCAAATAATTGATCCAGAGATGAAGCTCAAGTTTTTAGAAACTTGCTACAAGGAATATTCCACTCCTGAGATAAAACCTGTAGAGAATTACAGTATAAAGGAACTGTTAAACTGTATTCAACAGGATTATATACCACATAAACCTTCAACCATTTCTGATATGAAAATGGAAATTAATATGATTAAATCAGAAATTCAGCAGCTTAAGACTGCATATCAACTCATGTCTCAAGATCTGAATCTCCTAAAACAATCTACAGCCAAAGGGAAAGCCCCTGTAGACTTCCCAAACCTGCCTTCACCAGATCAGCCAGGTCAAAGTCATGGTCAACCTTTGACTTCACCAGATCAACCATCTCCTAGTCAAAGTCAAAGTCAGACTTTGACCTCCCCATATCAGCCTTGTCAGATCTCACAAGATCAGACAAAGGAAAATAATCCATATTTATTCCTACTGAATCAGGTCACCTTCCAGAAATAGTATACGAAGATTACCTTAGTAATCAAACCTGATTTTATCATTACTGACGTCATTGTTTTAGTAGATAGTGGTGCAGATATGAACTACATTCATGAAGAATTAATCTCTCTGAAATATTTTCATAAAACCACTCAATCTCTCACAAGCGCCAGTGGGAATTTCATGAGAATTTAGTACAAGATATCAGAAGCGTTTATCTGCAAACAGAGAGTTTGCATACATTCTTCATTTGTGCTCATAAAGAATATGACACAAAACACTATTTTAGGCAATCCTTTTTTGAATTCGATTATGCCTATCACCAGAATTGATACATCTGGTATCCATACCGCAATTGATACCGTTGACATTACTTTTGAATTTATCACCAAACCGTATACTAAGGAAGAAGATATCATCAGACATCTGATTGATAATAAGACAAATCAGTTAAATCTGTTACACAAAGAAATACATTTTTTGACAATTGACCAACGTATACAACAACCCGCAATACAAAAGAAAATTCAAACAATTCTTCATGAATTCCAATATGAAATTTGTAGTGATATCCCTAATGCCTTTTGGGATAGAAATAAGCACATCATATCCTTGCCATATCAGCCAAACTTCAATGAAAAGAATATTCCTACCAAATCTAGACCCAGCCAAATGAAAAAGAAATATTTGAAACTCTGCAAAACTGAGATTGAATCCCTGTTACAAAAGAAATTAATTAGACCCAGTAAATCTCCTTGGAGTTGTACCGGTTTATATGTAAACAAAAATGATGAGATAGAAAGAGGATCACCTAGATTAGTGATCAATTACAAACAATGAAATGATGCTTTACAGTAGATCAGATATCCAATCCCAGATAAAAAAGATTTACTTGATAGACTTTATGATTCAATGATCTTTTCAAAATTTGATCTGAAATCAGGATTTTGGCAAATCCAAATAGCTGTAGCAGACATGTATAAAACTGCCTTTATAGTACCCTTTGCTCATTTTGAATGGAATGTCTTACCATTTGGTGTAAAAAATGATCCATCTGAATTCTAGCATATTATGAATGACATTTTTAATGCTTATATGCATTTATTATCTATTACATTGATGATGTCTTAATCTTCTCATCATCTATAAATTAACATTTTAAACATCTTATTTTTAAGAATGTTATTATCCGAAATGGTTTAGTATTATCTGTCACTAAAATGAAATTATTCCAAACAACTGTCAGATTCTTAGGCCGTAACATTTCTAAAGGCACCGTTATTCCTATTAACCGTAGTATAGATTTTGCATCTAAGTTTTCCGATGAAATTAAGGATAAAACAGAATTACAAAGATTCTTAGGATACTCCTCTACTTAATAAGAGGCTTCAAAAGAGACCTATACCTTGGACATCAGATCTGACATTAGCAGTTAAGAGTATTAAAACTAAAATAAAATAATTACACTATTTAGCTTTACCACATCCTACCTGGCATAAAATTGTAGAAACTGATGCCTCTAGGCTAGGATATGGAGGTATTCTCAAACAGATAAATCCCCATAATCAGAAAGAAGAATTATTAAGATTCACCTCTGATACTTGGAAAGCACCAGTAAAAAATTATCCGACAATTAAAAAAGAATGTTTAGCAATTGTAAAATGTGTATAAAAATTTCAAGATGATCTGTTAAATCAAAATTTTCTTATTCGTGTTGATTGCTCTGCTGCAAAACAGATTTTCAAAAAAGATGTATAAAACCTTGCATCGAAACAAATATTTGCATCTTGGCAGAGTATTTTATCTGTATTTGATTTTGATATTGAATATATTAAAGGTGAACATAATTCTCTTCCTGATTTTCTAACCCGTGAGTATTTACAGGGAACAAACTCCAATGATAAGTAGCTGAGGAAGAGGCCGCAGCTCTCGTGGGCGTGGACATGGCAGAACAAATCTGCAATATCCGAATGATGGGATTTTTTAGCTATCAGAATTCCCCAGTGTACAAGAGGCTACTTAAAAGAGTACTAAAGAAGTCCTCTTGACACCAGAATAGTATATTTCTAACCGAATATTTGAGAAAACAATCCTCATAATTGAACCGAATGATGAAAAATGGATGGAAGATCCATGAGAGATAAAAACCTATTATCTCTTCACACAACAGTATCTAACTAGATTTGAACACTATAGATACATTTATGAAGCTATAGTAGTCCAATTTGGGAGCATATAAATCAGACATACATTCCATGACTCGAACTGAAATACCAACCCTATTACTTTTAGTAAGGCTGTAATTCGAAACTTCATCTCCATCAATCAATGTCGTCTACATCCCCATACTACCAGAACTATGGAGATACATCAGAAAATCATAAAATACAGTTATTGAGATAACATTTATTAAGCATAAAATCATAAAATTATCTAGCATACCTGATTAGGAGCATAAAATGGCTAATATTTAATTAATGACTAATTAAACTATGCGATTATTAGAATTTAGATAAAATTTAATTAACCTTAATAGATTACTAATTAAGCATGCTTGACTAATCAGAGTAGTTACTAAAGTTTAGATTGGCTAATTAACTAATAACACTTAGTAAACCATTATAATATAAACTCCCATAAATTAGAAAATTAAGCGGGACCGGGATTGCTAATTGAAACACACGACCTTCATTATGGGATCATAGTACGGTGTTAGGATACCTCATTTTCAATCTTGAAAACTCCCCAAAGTAGGGTATCTGAGACATTAAATATTACAAATTTGATCTTTGTAATACTCACCTTGATAAATACCTAGGAATGATCTGCTCTAAGCATGAGTTGTCCACTTGTAGCAAGCCTTAGGGTGAAATAATGGTATACACTTGATTGATTTTTGTAGTATCCCGCCTAAGCGGTTCTTATTACTTATTTTGAGAGACTGAAGCTCAATGTTAGTTCATTACTAGGTACTAATATTAGACTAGTAAGATTACTAGGTATCAATATCAGATTAGTAATTAATTGGACTAGACTATCCTACCTTATTTTTAACTATGCGTTATGCCTAAGCGTTCATATGTTTAAGAAAGTTGGATATCGCTGCATACATTGCATGTTTATTTTGGGTTTATATAATAGTTTAAAATTTTATTATTTTCAATAATTAAATTTTCATCCTTGACCCATTAGTATATCTATATTGAAAATATCATGGACATTAATGTATAATAACTAGGACTTTAATCTAATTTTGAAAGGAAACAAGTAACATTACTAATTAAGCTAAACCTAAAATTATCTTAGAGTTTCTATCAGGAGAATAAAATTAATACCGGCTATGGAGATAGTTTGAATTTTAGCTCCATGCTACATTTTGTCATTGTATGAGAATTATGTTGGAAGTATAGTAGATTCATTATCTATGAAAACTGATATAATTAGTAATCTTAAGTAAGATGTTAGAAAGGGTATTATTGAATACTAAGATGGTAAAGAAAATCCTAGTTAAGGACAATATTCTTATGGTTGGTGGTCTTATAACAATATAAAAGAGAATGATGAAACTCATACCAAATTAGTCTTGGAAACCTAAGCGGATTCCTTACATCAGTTCATAACTAAACTATAGAACATGTAAAAAAGTTTAATCGGGTAAACTAAGAATTCAAGATTGCTAAGGGAATCTTGAAGATACAGTTTGTGTTAATCGTTACTCAGTTCACTTATTCTTTGAGGCTTAGGCTTAGCATAAATGAGATGAAGAATATAAAGATTTCTAAATAGAGTTGGCTCAGAGTAAGAAAGACTGACCAAGATCTAATGGAAAATGCTTCTATTTGGGGAAGACTACATAATAGAAAACCAGCTAGAAGGTTTTCTTACTCATAAACAGATGAAATATACATCTCATTAACAAGTGATCAATGACTAATTCTACTGCATCCTGGTATTTAGACTCTGAAATTACTAATCGCATTCGTAGTTATGTGAAGATTTCAGGAAACTAGGAAGCTAAATAGAAGGATTGTATGTTGTTCTTTTGACTGAGGTGTATGCACTAATTTTGGATAGTATATTTGTTTCTAATTTTATTTTTTCATCATATGGAGTAAAATAGCGGTATACATAGAAGAATATAGCAGAAAGAAGTGTCTCAAGCCAACTACCTATATATGACACATGTCTAGGTCATATGATCTAAGTAGGATTCAAATGCTTGTAAGCAACATGCTTCATGACCTTTCGATTTTAATACCTTTACCGATAAGTGAGTCCATTATAGATAAGAATATAACCAAGAGTCTTTTTAAGCTAAAAGGACTAGAGGCACGTGACCTTAGTGTTGGAGTATATTGCTTGAGTTAACAAGTGAAAGTCCAGGTGAGAGAAGACAATAGCGAGCTTTTTGAATGAAACCTAGCTTTAAGTTATATTCATCATCTGTGATGATGAGTGATACTTCTTTTGATGCTTGATTTCTTGCCAAGTTACTATTAATTTTTTTTGTTGGCTTTCCCTTTTCATACACAATAATAGTTGTTTCTTTGGGGTAAATATATCCTTTTCTACACTCTCTTTACCTTACCACTTTCCTTGTTTTGTTATGTACCTAAGAGATTTAGTGGTTGATTTCTATAGATAGGAGTGGTTGAGAGTCTTTCACGTAAGGCTTATTTTACTACCATCGAAGGTATATATTATAACGATGCAATCTGTGTACATTTCGTACTTTCTTTTCATTTAATATAAATGTGGATGAGATGATGAATGTTGATAACTATTTGGATGTATGAATTTGGGATTTGTTAGGGGCAGGACTTGATTCTGGTGGCTTGCCATCTGAGATCTTTAACAGCAAGAAGCATTGATTTCTAGGCCTCAAAGGTAACTTAATCCCAATCTGACATTCATACTTTAAATCAATTCATCGTTCATATAACCAACACGGAAATAGGCTGAAATTGAAATGGTAGAAGATGCATCTCTCATGTTTCCTTCAGTTTCTCATGCTAGAAATGAATTGTCAAGTATTAAATATTTTTGTCACTATCATTGTCTAATGATTTTAATATTATGAATTTCGGTGAAAAAATAATTTACATTATTCATGTAATTAGCAAGCAAAAAAGAATAAGGGTTTAAAATTAAGAAACACACCAATGGCGCCACATTTCTATAGTGTGAAAAAAATTGAGAAAGAAACAAATGCTCGTTATTTGAATATAATATACAAGAATTACTGATATTCAAGAGAGGACAAGAATTACTGATATTCGAGAGAGGGCCTAAAACTAAATTAAAACTGAATCAAAATGTTGATAAGGAATAAAATTTATGGCCCCATTTTTAATGAGGCTAGACTAAAAGAATAATATTACAAGAAAACCTAAAAGTTAAAAAAGTAAAAAAAAAAACTCAGTCATTTTCTAAATGGTTGGACTCTCACTAAAACCTATATTAGAAAATGTCAAAAATAGAAAGTCCAAAACGTTAAAAGGCTTGGGTCGGCCCAGAAGAAGGTGATGAGTGTAATGTCAATTTTTTTGACAAGTACTCTAGAAACGACCATGTTTGTCTTTTGCTTCTCAAATTCAAAACTTTTGAGATAAGCCAAGTCTCTTCGATTGATCTTATCCCGTTGGTTACATCTAAGCCACTCAAAGAAAGGTGTAAGAGTAAGAAGAAACAAGTTCTTTTGAATGTGAAGAGATTTATGCTTAGTTACTTAACTAGCCTATATTCTTTTTTAGAATTAGCCTTGCAAATGATGTATTTTGAGTTTAACATCATCTAGGACAGTACCTGAAATAGTACAAGAACTAAGAAATGATCATAAGCCAAGTTTATGTCAACTTTGTATATGTGGATGTTCAACACACACGCTAAGGGAGAATGATGCCAAGCTAAATGGTATATCAAAATGGTATCTATCAGTAGGCTATGCAAAAAAGAATATTTGTTTTATAGTATCAAGAGTGGAAAGTATTTTTAAGTACAAACATTGTATGGAAGAATACTATATTTCAAAATGAATATATAGAAACAACACAGCCTTAGAAGAATTATCCGATAGTGCTCCAGTTTGTAACAGATAAGTCCAAACGTTATTTAGAATTCGATTAGTTGAAAGAACAAGAGTGAAGTACTTCATAGTACTACACAACCTTGTTGTAGTGGGAGCGTTTCTCATTCATATGAGACATAAATGTTCCTAGGAGAGCTGGTGTGGCAGCCCTAATGGAACATGAGCTGGATCTCAATCATTACGTCATAGTGGGAGGGGATCACGACCAACTAAGAGATTCATGTTCAGCAGAGAGACTTCGCAGTCCATCTAAGAGGAACATGATTCAGATCTCAGTAACTGTATAGTAAATCATTAGCTTTAAGTAATGAACTTTAAAAAAGATTCCATTAACTCTAAGGGAGTATGGAAGCTTGTAGAAGCGTGCAGAGGATTGGTGCTAGAGATCTACAATCAGAAGCGAGATATACATAGAAGGTCAAGATATTCAAGGCTAGGCTTAGTGCGAAACAATATACTCAAAGAGCGGATATTGAGTATAACGGATCACTTTCACTATTAACAATGCTCATGTCTATAAAGATATTATATCCATTGTAGCGAATATCATTTATGTGTTTTGAAAAATGGATGTCAAGAACACTATCTTGTATATAGCAATCTTGAAGTGAATATGTTTATGTCTCAATTTTTTTTATTTGTCCCTAGATGTAAAGAATTATGATATACAAGATGCATTAGTCTAGTTGTGGACTTGAGCACGTATTAAGAGCTTGAAAAATTATGTTGGTCATGGTCATAGTGAGCCATGTGTTTGTAGGAGAAAAGAAGGAAATAGAATAGTCCTCTTGATGTTTTATGTAGATAATATTTTATGATCAAAATCATTGTAAAGTTAAATGTCAACGATTAAGCTATGTTTGGCTGAGTTTACGATACAAAGGACTTTTGAAAAGAGGTGTTCATTCGTTCTAAGAATCAAGATCATTGGAGACTTATATATAGAATGATGTCTTTATTCGGAAGTGGGAAATTTTAAGTATGTTATATCATACATTGGATTAGATGCATATTCATAGTAGGGTTAGTCAGCAGATATCAATCGAACCAGGTAAGAGCTTACTGGATAGATGTGAAGCATGTACTCAAGTATTTTAGAAGAATGAGAGATGATGGCATGTCTATCAGGGTGAAAATATCATACAGTTGGGTATATGGATTTAAATATTTAATTATATTACTTCATTGAAAAAACCGGTTAGACCCGTTTACAAAGATTTCAACGACAAATGTCTTTGAGTCACATGTAAAGAATATGGTGGTTAAGCTGGTCGTAGAGGCACTTTAGAGCAAGTGAAAGATTGATAGGATTCTACCCTAAAAAGCACTAGAATTCTATTATATTTATCTGAAAATTTAAATCAGATTAACCATAAATAGTTTATTCTTATATCATGTGCAATGCATTCTTGTAAACGGTTTACAAGCATAAGAATACTTGTCTTATGAGTCCTACGAATTTTAGCCTATAGAAACAAGGTATTTAACCAAGAATTTCGTATGACTTGAAAAATATCTATTATTCTTTGTCTAGTGAAGTTGGGCGCTTTACTAAGACAGACTATACTACATTAACCCTATTATATAAAGTGTCTTACATTGATAACTAGTTAGAGTATCTGGTTAATGTGGTAGGGCATTTAAAATGCATTAAATGGACTGATGAGTCTGTTTTTTTAAGTAAAAGTAATATCTTTAGGAAATCATAACTCATTGCTATTATATTATGAGTGCTCTTAATTTTAAAAAAGTTATAGTTCAGTTGTTATGATATACTATGATTGAGATTCAATGAGTCAATATCTTTATAGGTTGGATGATTGAGTTGTTAGATAGTGAAGATATATAGATTATCAATAGTAG
Source organism: Datisca glomerata (assembly GCA_003255025.1). Classification (NCBI taxonomy): domain Eukaryota; kingdom Viridiplantae; phylum Streptophyta; class Magnoliopsida; order Cucurbitales; family Datiscaceae; genus Datisca; species Datisca glomerata. Next base: position 1,091,525 of record QANY01008539.1, read on the forward strand.
AGTTCATTGACAGTTTTACGCAAATGGAATAGTATCCCTTGACAGAATTCATTTACGTAACCATAGCAATCTAAGTACTTAGTATCTCTAATACTTTAGTTAGAGAGTTAATAGAAGTATGTGATTTGGAACCTAGGGAACAAGAGGTATTTATATATATAAGTTAGATAGTGCTTAATCTAATGATACACGATGCAATATTATGGAAGGGCAACGCATAATGAATTGAAATAATCATGTTCTAATAGTGATTCTCCTGACATCTGCATGGGACGCAAGGATAGTTATTGACAAAAATCTATAAATGATTTAAAATTTTAATTAAAAGACAAGAGGTCAACTAAGAGAACCTAGTAAGACTCATGTTTATTCTGATAATGAACTTGATGAACCTATTGTCAACATAAAAAAATATGACAATTTTCTACATATGCTAAATCACATCAAACTTAAGAAATGACACAAAATGAAATTCAGGACTTTGAGTTCACTTCTATAGTGCTAATTGCTGAGGAGCAAACCTAAATTATATGCAGGAAGGACTTATTCTTGCCAAGTACTTCAAGAAGACAAAAGAGACTTTTGACTTCTGTCAATGTTACTCGTATGCATATCAATTATGAAGTCCCCTCAAGTCCATATTTGCCAAACAAAAGTATGTTTTAAATCATCCCTTGTCTTAATAAAAAACATGTCTGATAAAATTATTTTAGGTTTACCATTCATTTCTTTGTTATATCTTTTCACAATAAAATATGATAGAATCATTACTTACCTAATGGATAAGCTTGTCAGATTTAAATTTCTTTCTTTTTCTCATAATGAGAAATTAAAAAATTTAAAAATAAATTCAATCTTCGAAATCGTCAATTTAATTTCTTTGAAAGAAAATAATTATGTTTTATAAAAGAGGAAGTAATAATTGAAGAACAACTTTAGAATCCTTTTCTTCAAAAATGAAATTCAAAATTTTGAAGAAAAAATTTCCTTAAATATGTGCTGACATTCCTAATTCCTTCTGGCATAGAAAACAACATATGATCAGCCTACCTTACGTCAAAATATTGGATGAAAAACTAATCCTTACAAAGGAACAACCAATTTAGATGTATCTAAAATGCTTGAATTCAGCAACAAGAAAATTGTAAACCTCCTTAATAAAAATATTATCAAGATGAGCAAATTCCTTGGTCATGTTCTGCCTTTTATGTACAAAATGGTAGTGAAATTAAACGAGGAGTTTCTAGGTTAGTTATCAACTACATCCTCTTCATAATATGTTAGAATGGATAAGAAATCATATTCCCAATAAGAGAAACTTGATCAACAGACTTTGAGATGTATTCTAATTCTCAAAATTTGACATGAAATTTAGATTTTGGAAAATCTAAATAAATGAGAATGATAAATATAAAACTTCATTTGTGACTCTGTTCGACAATTATGAATGGAATGTAATGACATTTGAACTTAAAAATTCTTTCAATGAATTTCAAATATAATGAATGAAATTTTCAATCCTTTTATTGATTTTTTAATTGTCTATATTGATGTTATTCTAATATTTTCAAAATCAATTGATTAGCACTGAAGACATCTCGAAGTGTTTGCCAAAATAATAAAAAATGGTTTTGTTATTTCTACAAGAAAAATCAAATTATTATGAATCTAAAATCATATTTTTAGGATTACAGATCCATTGTTCAATTATTAAGCCAATTGATCAAGTCATACAATTTGCTGAAAAGTTCTAGATGAAATCTTGGATAAAAACAATGACAATGTTTCTTCGGATCTCTTAATTACATCTTTGATTTCTAAATTAATTTAAGAATTGATTGTGAGCCACTCTTCAAGAGACTCATGAAAACCACCCACCATGGACTCCTGTCCATACCAATTTAAGAAGAAGGATTAAAACTCACATTAAGGCTCTTCCCTGTCTTGACATCTTTACTGTTAATTCTTTCAAAATTGTCTAAACTAATGTCTTTGAGCTTGGATATGAGGGTATCCTGTTATAAAAAATCTCTCGAGAATCGCCTATATAAATTGTTATGTTTTCCTCTAGAACGTGGTCCCAATCACACATTAATTATAGTAACATTAAAAAATATTGGTTGTTATGTTATATATTCAAAAATTCAAAAATGCCTTAATAAAAAATATTTCTTTTAAAATTTGATTGTAGATCCGTAAAACATGTTTTGGAAAATGATGTTAAAAATATTGCTAGATCGTAGTCTATTCTCAGTATCTTTGATTTTGACATGAATTCATTCAGAGACTTAATAATTTGATACTTGACTTTCTTACTCGTAAATTTTTATAGGGCAGACAAGATGGGGTCTAAACCTCAAGCTATGATGCCCAAGGCCCGAGTTGAATGGGGAGTCATCTACTCCACAATTGAACCTCAAGGTCCAAATTCAGAAAGAATCTTCTACTCCCAACCAAGCCTAATTGACAATCCTTGGGTCTTTAAGACCCAACTACTAATCAGTACTGGTAAACCCATTTGACTATTTTTCAATTTCTCAATCTTTTGAGGATCAATCTTTCAACCAACCAATGGCAAAATATAAAAAATCATCCTTACATATTCAACACGTCTCAGGAAAATCTCTATTATATTATGCCTATATTTGCTCATTTAAAAGACTCACAATGACAAGAATCTCATTTTCTATAGGGATATCCTCTTAGAAACTAAATCTTTGAATTTCAACCCAATTAAAAATACTGAAGGAAAGATCCTATATCGTTCCTTCTTCATTTTAAAAATTGTGACAATGGAGAATTAAAAAACTCATCCTTTATATTTCAGAAATATTTTAAATAACAAACAATATAATTATTATGACTATATTGATGCAAGACATTACAATATTCCTACATCTAAATGTTGAATTTTCTCACTCATGGTTTTTAAATTTTGATAAGAATTACATATCAAGTTTTTCATATGATGTGGAGGTTCATCCACGATCCCATCTTAGAATTATTATCAATTAATTTTCAACAAAATTTTAATTTATTCTCAAAATTGTTCAAGCCATCACCAATAGAAGCCTATTGCCAACTTCTTCATTTTTCAAGTAAATATAGAGTACCATGGTCATTAAAATGGCAATACACTATTTGAAAATGAGATTCTCATCCGACGAACTCCAAACAACGTTCTAGAAAGAAAGAAAATAAATAAATATTCTCAAAAAATTCATGGGTAAGAAGAAGAAAATAAATAAATATTTTGTTGTTACATGAAGAATGAAGAAGACGAAGAAGAAAACAAAGAAGAAAATGAAAAAGTTGAAAAAATTAAAAACGAAGTAGGAGAAATTGATGAAGGGTAAACATGTAATTTTATAAATACATTTTGAGTAGAAGGTAAAAAAAATGTCAGAGTGAGTAGCGTATGAGTTCATTTTTATAAAATGATTAGTTAAACCACTTTTACTTTTCTTTTTTACTTTATTGTCATTCTTTAACATCAATTAGTTAAACCACTTTTTGATCCCCCCAAAAAAATATGATAAGCAGCGTGCCTCCTCCGTATCCTTTTTCTGTTATCAGCATGGGGATCAACAAGGAAAAATATGGCTGATGAAAAAATTTGCTCATATTATGATCGTATAATTGGTTGGCTGCTATTGAATTTCTTTTGTTGTAAGTGTGTAAAAGGTATTTTCTTAACCTCAGTATATTTATGAATGAGATTGAAGTTATGCGACTGATTTCCAGATAATGGATCCAGTGCTTTCATATAAGCAATTACATGATAATTGGTAATTAAGAACATCAAATTAATCTTTATGCTTTGTATTGAAAGAGAACGACTTCAATATTATCATTGAATGCTCGTATCCGGAAAAAAAAAGTTATCAAATGACACACAAAGACACAAATCCAAGTAAGTACCTCTCTCAAAAGGTGAAGGTCTGATTTGGGTTTTCAGTTGTTAGAGTGAAATTGTTGAGACTTGTTTCTATTTATGTTAGTAAATGATTTGAGACTTTGTATCCATTTTTGTTGCGATAAATTTGTGACTTCAAGGCTTTGTGTTTGTGTTAGTAAATGATTTCAGTTGTTTCCTTTTTATATAAACACTTGGTTTGATTTTTGAGCTCATAACATCTTTTGCAGGCTCACACCATAAAAGGATGGAAGGCAAGCTTGTTTTGGGAGACATGACTTCTTTTTATTAGAGTATTTTTTGGAGGAGACGTGTCATTCTTAGAATTAATAGTTTTTTTTTGTATTTATAAATTAGATTTTAGATAACTTTAAGTAGAAACTCGAAAAAAATTTATTGATATTTGTGTTTTCTATTAAACGATTTGTAAGAATTCATTTTATTATATATATTGTAAGTTTTATTTTTGTTTATGAATACATTTAATTTTAGAATATATTTAATTATATGTATGCATTTAATTTTACTTTAGACTATATATACAAAAATTAACTTTATTATTCGATTTGGTAAATAAAACTTTATGAATTGAAAAAATTAGCTTTTATTATTCGATTATGTGCTGATGTTAAAAAAATTATTTTATTGTATGTTAGTAGGACATTATTCAAACTTTCTTATTTATATTATTTTAAATTAGTTTTGTAATATTATTTTATATGTCCAAATTTTTTTCGAAAAGAAAGATTAAACACTGAAATATCTAGAATGTTCCATTTTTTCAGAAAATCGAATGATTACCGAAAAATATTTGACAACTACGATAGCAAGCAACAATGAGCGCTCGTAGGGCCGGTGTGTGACGTCTCAACCCTATATTGAAGATTTAAATTTAAATTGTGAGTTAAGAGAGGGATAGAGTTTTGCAAGGATATGGCTATTTCTGAAGATACTATTAATTTGAGTCATATTCTTTAAATATTATATTTTATGCTTAAGTATTCTTAGAAAAGTTTATTTTAGGTATGATCACGTTTAGATATCATGTAAGTTTACATTACTAAAAGGATAGGCTTTGTCATTGCATAGTAGAAGATAAAATAAAGAAAAATCAATTAGGAGAATAAAATGGCTAACCTAGAAACATATATTTTGTCTTTTTCAATTACTTTAATTGAGATACATTTGTTTTTATTTTTATAATCTTACTAAATATTTAATTGAGGTAATTAAATTGTAAGATTATCAAAATTTAGATAAAATCTATATTAACTTATAAATTACTAATTGAGCACACTTAACTAGTTGAGGTAAATTACTAAAGATTAGGTTGGCTAATTACCTAATGACACTTAGTAACTCACAGTAATAAAAACACACGTCTTAAAAAATTTAAGTGGGAGCAAGATTCTTGATCGAATCTCACGATCTCCATTATTTTATTATGTAATGTCTTAGATTCCTTGTCTCAATCTCGGAAGCTCCCTAAAGCATGGTACTTGAAACATTGATTACAAGTGTGATTTGGCAATGTGATCACCTTGTTAAATGTGTAACACAAAATGACCTGGCTAAGTAGGAGTTATCCATTTAGCACGAATCGAAAGGTGAAATAATGGTACACATCTTACTCGTTTATGTAATTCCCACCTAATTAGATCTTATTACTTAATTTAGGAAACCGAAGAGAGCGTTAGTTAATTACTAGGTATTAAATCTGATTAATGGAGTAGTAGATATTAATATTAAATGAGTAATTATCTAATTGGATTATCCTACCAAACTTATAAATATATGTTCTTACAACGCGTGCATATGTTCATGGAAGTTGGGATATCGTTGCATACTATACATGTTTATTTTTGAGTTTTTTTTAATTTCATGTTATTGTGTATGCTAAAAACTAGAATGAGCATGTTCTTGATATGATTGTTTATTATTTTTCAGTATTAAATATGACGTTTATATGTGTACTAGATATAAAATATTTTGGATATTAACATGGATTTCAATTTAACCGTGTAAAGAAGCTAGTATGTTCCTAATTAATTTTATCCAGAACTTTCTTAAAGTTCCATTCAGGAGTAAAATTTGACACTAACTATGGAGATAGATTAAAATTAGCTTCATGCTATATATTGACCTTCTATGACTAATATGTTGGAACGATAGTAAATTCATTCTCTATGAATATTAATCTACATTAGGATGTTTGGAAAGAGTATTGTTGAACATTAGGATGGTAAAAGAAACTTTGATTAAGGACCGTATCATATAGTTGGTGGTTTTTTAACGAGATAGAGATTCTTACAGTAAAAATCGATAAGAAAATTCCTATCAATATAGTATTGGGAAACTTATGATTCCTTACATCAGTTCATGATTAAACTATATCACATGCATAATGTTTAATTGTGTCGAAATGAATTAGAAACTCTAGATGGCTACAAGAACCCCAAAGACACAATTTGTGTTAAATGTGACCTAATCCACTTATTATTTTGGGCTAAAGATTAGCCTAAGTCCAATGAAGAATGTAACAATCTCTGAACAGAGTTGACTCAATGTAAGAAATAAAGAGCAAGCTCTAATTGGAAGTGTTTCTATTGTGGGAAAACCTAGATACTAGAAAACCTGCTTGAAAGTTTTCTTAACTATAAATAGCTTAAACATCATCTCATTAAGAGATGATCAGATTCTACAATGTTCTGGTGTGTAGACTCTGAAATCACTGATCGCATATGCAGTTCTATGAGATTCCACGAAACCAGAAAGCTAGGGATTACATGTTGCTCTGTGGATAGAGTTGTACACGCTAATTTTTGTATAATATATTTGTTTTGAGATTTTTGTTGCATGATATGAAGTAAAATAACAATATGCATAGTACATCGTTATGGAGAAAAGTTCCGTAAGCCAACTATACACCCATGACTTATGCTAGGTCATATAATCTAAGTAAAATAACAAGACTAGTAAGAGACAGGCTTCACAACCTTTTGATTTTAGAACTCTTGCTGACAAGTGAATCCATTATAGATAGGAATATGACCAAAAGTCTTCTAAGACAAATTAGAGGCATATGATGTTCGTGTTGGAGTATATTGCTTACACGGACAACTGAATGCCTCTTTAAGGACATTCACATACTACTTGGTGAATTACGAGATTGAATTCAAGTTGGTTACATCTAGATTACCCAGAGAAAGGTGTAACACTAATGAAAAACAAGTATATTCTAGATATGATGAGATCTATGCTTAATAAAATAAACAAGTCTATTTTATTTTCGTTTTGAGGATTAGTCTTAGAAGTGACGTATTTTGAATCTAATATAATCGGGGCAGTACCTAATACACTACAAGACTTATGAAATTTTTCTAAACTAGGTTTGAACCATCTCATATATGAGGATGTTTCATATATGTGCTAAAGGATAATGCATCCAAGCTAGATAGTTGATCAAAATAGTATTTGTTCATAGCGAATGCAATAAAAAAGGAATTTGGGTCACTAGTTTTATAGAATAAAAAATAGGGGGTTTAACATTATATTATTGGAAGAAGATTATATTTCAGAATATCTAAAAGAAACATAGTCTTAGAAAAAATATCTGATAGAACTTCGCCATGCAATCCAATTGGTTATAGATATGTTCAATTAGTCAAAAGAATAAAAGTGAAGTACGTCATATTACTGTACAGCCTTGTTATAGCAGGAGTGCTTCTCATTCATATGAGAAATACATGTTCTTCGGAGAGACCAATATGGTTATCTAAGAGGAACATGAGCTAGATCTGAATCATTACATCATAGCTGGAGAGGATTATGATCACCTGAGATATTCATGTTCAAGGGTGGGATTTTGAGTTAATTTATGTGGAATGTGACTTAGATTCCAGTAACTACATCAAGTTTGTAAATGACGCAAAGTAATGGAGGGATCAGTGGTGGAAGAAAAGTAATGATCTCAAATAGGACATGTTAAAAAATCATTTAAAATATAAACAAATATAATAATCATAAAAAACGGGCACTACGCGCATACCAAAATTAAAAAATTCACGCCCTTGAAAAATATTCCAGCACCACCCGCGGAAAATTGCTTGCATTCGTCAATTATTTATATAATATATATAGTATATATCACATATACCTATGATATGTTTTATATATAAAACATATAATATATAAACTTTATGAACATTTTCCTTAATTTCCTTGGCCACGAGAGACTTGTTTTATGATGCCGAAGTTTTTTTTTGAATTGGGGATGATTATTTTTTATTTTTCATTCATCCTTGGCTATTTTTTTTCTTAGTGTGGCCTATTATTGATGTTCTCCCATGGAAAAATCATCCAGGACCTAAAATATAATCGTTCAAAAATTTAATCTACGTTAGAGAACATAAAGTTTATACTTTTATTTGTGAACCCAAAACTTGAATCTTTTTACTTCATTATCTAAACCTTGATACTCGCGCAAACTGTGTTTTGGTCTACATGCCAACATCCTGTATCAGTGTGACGTCACCGTCTATGCCAGCAACTACTTCTATCGTGAACTATCACATGCTACCATTAATCACCGTGTACGGTTTATTGACACCTCACGATCATTCTTGTTATTCCACGAGTCATCAACTGATTACCAGTGTGGGGGCACTTGGAAAATTCCTTAAAAAATTTTCTCCTTCTCCAATTCTTTGCTAGGATGGAAAAATTGATTCCCCTAGGTTTTTTTTCTTCCCTCACTAATGAAGCCAATATGCTTAAACTTAATTTGACAGAAGTCTCCAATTTATAGAGAAATTCAATAGTCATGACTGGCTGAAAATTATATCTTAACTAAACTGATTAAATTTATTTTCATCACTAAATTAAGGACCCATAGGCTAGCATGGGAACCATAGGGATAAAATAATCAAGGCTAAATAACTAATTAACTTTACATGATCAAATCCATGATTGAATTTATTAATTAATAGTTACCATTAATTCAACCACAAAATTTTAAATGAACACCAATTCTATTTTATCTTACTCAATGTATTTATCATCGACCTATTATTCATTGTGTGTTGTCCTCCATACTATTGTATTATTTATAACTAGATAGAGTACTATCTAACAAATATATATACCTTTCTTCCTGAAGTATGAATCTTGTTCTACTAATCAACTCTGATAATTTTCATACTTGATGCATCAAGTAAAATTATCAAATATCTAACTAAGCCATTAGAGATACTAGTAGTTTCAACATTTAGATGCCGATTATGATCAATTCTTTTGATAGAACGATCAGTATTCATGAATGTGTTTTCTCCTTCTTCAGCATGTCCTATGTTGCTGAGTTGCGGTTATGTAAAGAGACAATGCATCCTCATTATGCATTGCTCGAAAACATCTATAATGTATGAGTCACCCATGGCCTTGCAATTTCATCCACTTCAAGAGTGTCGAATAAGTTCTTACAATTTCATGTGTTCAGTAAAGCTTCTACGAATTTAGTGTTCCTCTAAATGGGTCCTCTTCCCCATCGTGTAGGAGGTTAATGCACTTGCACTAATCATGTTCACTTTTACATGTTAAGGGAAAGGTTGTTATTTAGTATGAGGTACATCTGCGTTATGATTTAACCTTTCTTCAATTTCTCATCAAAGATCTTCCTTAAAGTCTTGTAGCCTTTGGTCACATGAGTTGATGGATGTGACAGGTACAAAATTAGGAGATAAGATTTCCTCCCTTGTAGGAAGTGTGTTTATCCATAGATGCTTGACTTCTTGGTTCTTTACCCAAACATCAAGGAATGCTTCAACCCTATCGATCAGACAAGAGAAAGATGGTGGCATATCTCCATCATCCCTAACCCTTTTGAACACGTGATCTTGTACATGTGCCTTAGCTACTTGGAACGCATAGCATGATGAAGGTTTCAATGCACAATCATTATGCTCATTCCATTCAGTCTACTTGGATTTATCCATAGAGGTACTTATGTGCTTTGAAGCCACCTTAAGGCATGCGAACAAAGTTATATTTAGATTGTCCAAGTGAACTTTGTATTCATAGATCATAACGATGATACACATGTTCAACAATCCATTTTCTTTTAAAAATGAAGGCCATAATTTTGTCCTTGAACTGTTGCACATAGATTGTCAATTCCTTATTAGGTCTTTGTTATTCTCTCCCCAGGTCTAGGATACTTACTCTTTCTCCATACATAAAGAACTTAGAGCAAAAGATGGAAGCCACTTGTGCCCATGATAAAACAGACCCTGGTGTTAACTTGGTGTACCATGTATAAACTTGTTTAGTTTGTGACTAGAACTCCCTTAGGCTTATACACTTATCATACCCATGTGGCCCAAGATTCATTTGTCTCATGGACTATAAGATCATCTTGTAGACGTGTCATCGCCAATATGAGAATAAGTCATCACAGATCATCCATGCCCACATAGTTGTAGTTGTACAGTGACATGTCATTCCCCAATGGGGAGTCCAAATGTACTTGAGCTAAGGGATGTGACTGTGATGTCAAGTCAGTTGCAGTTACAAGTGTGATCAGTTTCAGTAAATGAAAAGTTTAGCCTGAGAACATTGAGGATGGGATCTGAAAGATTAAGGACGAGCATATTGAATTAGCCTATAGAAGATGGCAAAATGCTCTTAGGAGGAGGAATGCAGAGAGAATTCTCCAAACCTAATGAGTTGGGAATTCCAAATGAATCCAACAAATTCCAAAAGTCCCAATTCTCCTAAACAATATGGGGTAGGTCTCTTTTTATAGAGAGCTTCTAGGAAGGGTTCACTTCAACAAATCCCTTGACCAGTTGGTAGTGAACCCTACGTAATCCCACCTTAATAAACTTTACTTAGAAGGCAACGTGCAATCATCGCTCATTGTAACCAAAGTCATGCGGGGCAAGGCATCTACATAGTGGTTTTCACGTATACTACTTTTCTCGTTGTGTCTTGTGTCATGTGTAGTGACCATAAATTGGGGGAGGAAGAACAACGAGAAGGAACCAGATCCTTGAGATAGGCAGCATTCGTTTAAGACCTCCTGATAACTCTAAGAATTTAGAGTTATCTTTACATTTCTAAGCCTAAATTATTGCTTATCTTAGGGTGATGGTGTATTTTATTGCATAATTTGTGTGATTTTCCTTGTAGTTTAGTTTATAGTTGAGTTTAGCTGCCTTGCTATCTTTCAAGTAGTTTTGAGCAGGTTTTCTGCATAGGTCATCGCTCATTGCTTAATTTCTCATCAATCCCTGTGGAGATCGACATTCATTTATCACTTTATTACTTATTAATGACATGTACACGTGCGTATATATCATACACAACAAGTTTTTCGCGCCATTGCTGGGGATTGAAGGATAAATTTCATTATTAAGAAATTTCATTACGTTGCTAAAGTTGTTGTTACTGCTCTTTCAGGAAGTTGGGGCTTATTTTATGCGCATGTAGCAACTACCCGAATACAATTTTGATCCAGAAATAGACAAAACTCTAAGAGAGTTAAGAAGAGAATATAGAAGATTGGCTGTTGTGAAAAAGATGGTTGCTAATGAAGATGAAGTGATTTTAAATAGAAACAGGAATCAAAATAGTTATCAAGCTAATTATGGAAACAATGTCATAGTCATGGCAGATGATAAAGAAATATCAATTAGAGACTATGTCATTCTTCAACCACAGGCAATGATTCCTGGAATAGTAAGGCCAAAGATTCAAGGTTCACAATTTGAGTTGGCGCCTGTCATGTTCCATATGTTGCAAACTGTTGGGAAATTCAATGAACTTCCTACTAAAGATCCCCACATACACTTAAGACTCTTCATGGAGGTTAGTGGTGCTTTCAAGATACCTGAAGTTTCAGAAGATGCCCTAAGGATGAGGCTATTTACTTATTCCTTAAGGGACATAGCTAGAGCATGGCTAAACTCATTACCTCCAGATTCCATCAGTACTTAAAATGATCTTTCTAAGGAGTTTCTGATAATGTATTTCCCACCAAAAAAGAATGTCAAATTAAGGAATGAGATTACTTCTTTTCACCGATTAGAGGATGAATCTCTATATGAGGTATGTGAAAGAATTAATGAGTTGCTAAGAAAGTGCCCAAACCATGGGATCCCACATTGCATCCAAATATGAACCTTCTAATGGATTAAATTCTTCTACAAGATTTATATTTGATGCTTCAGCAAGTGGAGCCATTTTGTCTAAGTCTTATTATGAGGCTTATGAAATTATAGAGAGGACAACAAGTAATAATTACCAATGTCCAACTGCTAGAGCAACAATAAGTAAAAGAGTTACAGGGATACATGATCTGGATGCTATGACAGCCTTACACCTCAAGTGTCTTCATTAACAAACATGATGAAAAATCTAAGTATGACACCCAAAGCAAATCATTGTCAGAAGAAATTCAAGCAACAATCTGTGAATTAAGTAGTGGAGGTATCATGTATCTATTATGGTGAAGAACACTTATTTGAAAGTTACCCAGGGAATCCAGCTTGTATGAATTATGTAGGGAACTTTAATAGAAATAACAATAACAATCCTTACTATAACACTTACAACCTTGGCTAGACACAACACCCTAATTCTCTTAAACTAACCAAGGTGTACGACCTTCAAACTCATAAAATAGACCAATCTATCCTCTTGGCTTTGCACAGTAAGCTCAAGGACAAAAGAAAGTATCAACTGAACAACCTGATACATTAGAGAATCTCCTGAAAGAATACGTAGCCAAGAATGAATCAGTAATCCAATATCAATTTACGATGATTCAGAGTCGAGCAATATCTTAAATACTAGACGTCAAGCTACTTTGCCTAACAATACTGAAAATCCTAGAAAGGAAGAAAAATAACACTACAATGCAATACACTTAAGAAGTGGAAAGGTGTCAACTCAACCAACTGATGGAACATAGGAGAAATATGAAAATAGAACCAAGGAAATAAGCCAGAGCAAAGATGTAGTAGAGCAACCAGCTATTGTAGCATCTAATTCTACATATTAGATAGTAGAATACATATAAGGACCTTTGCCTCCATTTCCTCAAAGGCTGCAAAAGAAGAAGCTAAATGGCCAGTTCAACAAATTTCTTGACATGTTGAAGAAGTTGCATATAAACATACCTCTGGTAGAAGCTTTACAACAAATACCAAATTATGACAAAAAGAAGAAGGGTTAGAGAATTTGAGACTATAGCCTTGACCCAAGAATGCAACTTAATTTTACAGAACAAGATTCCCCCAAAGCTTACAGATTCGGGAAGCTTCACCATTCCTTGTGTAATTGGAAAGACCCACGGTGGGAGAGCTTTATGTGATTTTGGAGCAGGTATCAACCTTATGCCCCTGTCCATCTTCAAAAAGTTATGAATAGGAGAAGCCAGGCCAACAACCATTACTTTGCAGCTGGCTGACAGGTCTTATGACTGTCCAAAAGGATAGATAGAGGATGATCTACTACAAGTGGATAAATTCATATTTCCAGCAGATTTCATCATCCTAGATTATGAGGCAGATAAAGAAGTGCATATTATACTTGGAAAACCCTTCTTAGCCACAGGAACATTAGTCATTGATGTGTAAAAAGGAGAGCTTACTATGAGGATTAATGATCAAGAGATAACCTTCAATGTTTTTAATTCAGTGAAGCACTGATGAAGAAATAGAAGATTGTGTAGTTATTTCTGTGATGGACTTCATAGTCATGGAGACGTTGTGTATAAAATGTAGCAAGGCAACACAATCAGAATTAACTTAGAAAATTCTCGAAGAAGATAGCAGTGAAGAGAAGGAAGTAGAAACCACATGGATGGACGCAAAGCAAAGTACTCCTAGGCTTGGAAAACAAATTGAATCATTACAGTTATGTGAAAGGACATTCAAGACAACATCGCCTTCTATAATCACCACATTTGCTTGAATTAAAACATCTTCCTGCCCATTTGACATATGCTTTCCTAGGTGAGAACAATACTTTACCCATTATTATTTCTTCTTCCCTAAGTAATGAAAATTAGAAGTTATTGCTAGAAGTCTTAAGAAGGTATAAAAGAGCAATTGGTTGGTAGATGGCTGACATCAAGGGATAAGACCTTATAATTACATGCATAAGATATTATGGGAAGAGGGGAGTGGCAATTCCATAGAGCAACAAAGAAGGCTGAATCCAATCATGAAATTAGTTGTTGAGAAATAGGTAATTAAATGGCTTGATGCTAGAATAATCTACCCCATTTCAGACAGGGCATGGGTTGGCTCTGTCAAATGTGTGCCTAAAAAGGGAGGAGTAACCATTATAGCCAATGAAAATAATGAATTGATCTCTAGAAGAATAATGACAGGGTGGGGGTATGCATGGATTACAGGAAGCTTAACAAAGCTACAAAAAATGATCATTTTCCTTTACCCTTCATTGATCAAATGTTGGAAAGACTTACTAGTAAGGAATATTACTATTTTCTAGATGGATACTCATGTTACAACCATATAACTATAGCACCAGAGGATTAGGAGAAAACCACTTTCACTTGTCCTTATGGAACCTTTTCTTTCAGAATGATTCCTTTTAGGCTATGGAATGCTCCAACAACATTTCAGAGATGTGTGATGGCAAGTTTCACATACGTGGTGGATCAAAAACTTAAGATATTTATGGATGAATTTTCAGTTTTTGGTTAATCATATTTGAAATGTTTGTCTAACCTTGAAAAAGTGTTCAAAATATGTGAATAAACTAACTTGATCTTGAATTGGGAGAAGTGTCATCATTTTATGGTGCAAGAATGGATAGTCTTAGGACATATAGTGTCTTTGAAAGGAATTGAAGTAAATAGATCAAAGATAGAAGTCATTGAAAACTCCATGCCCCCACCATAATGAAAGGTATTTAGAAGTTTTTTAGGACATGCTGGATTTTATAGGAGGTTTATTAAAGATTTCTCTACAATATCAAAACCTTTATGCATGCTACCAGAAAATCATAGAGCTTTTGAATTCAGTGATGAATGTAGACATGTTTTCATTGTAGCACCCAATTAGGAGTTACCATTTAAATTAATGTGTAATGCTAGAGACTATATAGTTGGAGCAGTCTTGGGGTAAAGGAAAGGTAAAAATTTCCATGCTATCTACTATGCTAGTAGGACACAAACTGATCCGTAATTGAATTACACCACCACTAAAAATGAAATTTTAGCTGTTGCATTTGCTTTTGACAAGTTTAGAGCATATCTTATCGGCACTAAAATGACTTTCAACATTGACCGTTATGCCATTAAGTATTTGATTTCTAAAAAAGATGCAAATTCTAGGCTCATCAGATGGATTTTGCTGCTTCAAGAATTTGACCTGGAGATCAAAGACAAGAAGGGCACAAAAATCAAGTGGCAAACTATTTGACAAGATTGGAAGCAGGAAAAATGCTATAGTAGATCCATCTATTGTAGTCCAAATGAACAATTGCTGGCAATTTCTAAAGTGGAAGCCCTTGGTATGCTGACATCGTGAATTATTTAGCAAGATGAGTGCTACCTCCTGAACTCAATTCATAGGAATTGAAAAAATTATTTCAACAAATCAAGGCCTGCTACTGGGATGATCCATATCTCTATAAACAACAAATAAACCCGTATTGCAACAATTCCACTTTTCTTCCTATTGAGGGCCTTTTGAAGGGTTAAGGACAACAACCAAGGTTCTTCAATTTGGTTATTTTTGTCTTTCCATTTTTAAGGATGCAGATGAAGTTGCAAAGAGATGTGATAAATGACAGAGGACTGGGAACATAGCCCATAGGCAAGCTATATCCCTTAATAACATCCTGGAAGTTAACCTCTTCGATTTATGAGCGATCGACTTCATGAGGCCATTCCCTCCTTCGTTTGGGAACCTGTGCATCTTAGTGTCTGTAGATTATGTCTCCAAGTGGATTGAAGTTGCAGTATTAGCAACAAATGATGCAAAGTCAGTGGTAAATTTCATCTAAAATATTATTTTCACAAGGTTTGGGACTCTTTAAAGCCATCATAAGTGATGATGGAACACATTATTGCAAGAGGGTGTTTGAAGGACTCTTGGCTAAGTATTGGGAAAACATAAGGTTGCTACGGCATACCATACACAAAAAGTGGTAAGTGGAGCTTTCTAATAGAGAAACGAAGAATATTCTGGAAAAAGTCGTAAACCTCAGCAGAAAGGATTGGTCTATTAGACTTGGTGATGCACAATGGGATTATAAAACTACCTCCAAGACTCTTTTGGGAATGTCTCTTATAGGTTAGTCTTTGGCAAGGCATGTCACTTACCGTTGGAGCTATAACATAAAGCTTTTTGTGCTGTTAAGAAGTTGAATTTGAACCTGCAAGCAGCAGGAGTGAATAGAGCCCTGAAATTCAATGAATTAAATGAATTCAGTCTATTTTCATACGAGATTGCAAGATTCTATATAGAGAAGACAAAGAAGTGGCATGATAGAATGATTGTGGATCGAGAATTGAAGCCAGGTGCCCAAGTTCTAATATTTAATTCAAGATTTAAACTATTTCCTAGAAAGTTAAAATTATGATGGTCCAGGGTTTAGGTTTATGGTTTAGGGTTTAGCTTTTTAAGGTTTATGGCTTAGGGTTTTGGGTTTTGGGTTTACCCATATAGGGCTGTCGATCTGTTAGAAAAAAGACTAGGAGAGAGTTTAAAGTTAATGGGTAGAGGGTGAAGCAACGTTGGCGCAATGAAGTGAATGAAGACCTCAACCGAACTTATTGACTTGTGAAGAGCAAGCCCAAGTAAGGCTAAAGACTTCAAAAAACACTTATGGGAGGCAGCCCAGGAAGTTTTTGCTTCTTAATTCAAGTCCATTTTAGTTAATTTTGTTTTGTTTTATTATTATTTGTCTTTGTTTAAATTAGGATAGAATATATCACTCTCAACAAGAATATCTCACATTTAACTCCTTTATTTCCATCATTATTATAGAATATTCCACATTTAAGAACATATACTCATTTAATTTTGATATCTCAACTAAGGAGATCTTGTATGATTTGTTTTGCATGAAGGTATAACAGGAGGGGCCCATTGAGTGGATAGTTGTCAAGCGAAGAAAGGCATTTTTAGTTGCTAATTATGGAAGCGCTTTAAAAGGAAAGCTATATCAATCACATGCCAGGTCAGCCAAAATATCTTGCAATATTCACGCTTAAATTAACGAATCGCTGAAAATGAACAAAATTTCAAATTTTCCCCGCGAAGTGTCCTCGTTTTAAAATTTTTTGAGTTGAATAAACAGTGGAGGAAGACAGGTGGCGCAATGGGGAGGACTTCTACATGCATTAAATTCAAAATCCATTTGCCACCTTTAGCACACAAACTTTTCAAATTCAAAAGCTTTATCCCTGCTTGTCTTCAAAACCTTTATGCGAAGTCCCCTGTTTGTCCTTAAAAGTCTAGAAATTCATTATGTCCCCCACTAAACCTCTCTTTCATTCCTCGAAAGCAAAAGAAAATTAGCAAGATAAAATAAAAAGGGAAAGCTTAGCGTCATGTTGAGAAAAGATATGAGAAAATTTGTGTGAAGAAAAATGCTTCATGATAGAGCTCATTCCCTCTCTTGGTCTCCCGAAAGACGTTACAACAATCATTTGGCAAAGAGGCTGAGAAAGGTTTTGTGCACATTTAGATAATATCGTGGTTCTTCTGGTAAGAGAATTTTAAGCTAATCTTTTAAATCCTAAGTAGACTGATGTTTCAAAAAGAGGTACATTAGTTTCTTTCATTGAAGCCATAAATTATGCTTTCTATCTGGATGATATGGATGATGAATATTCTCTTTTAGCAAAAGAGAATATCTGAGGTTAAGCTAAATTCTATTTTGAAAGAATTGACTATCCTGGTACAAAATGGCATAGTGAGTCAGTAGAGGGTGTTAGGACTTGTCTTAGGTCAGCACTTAAGCCTAAAGCTAAAGTCTAGTACCATTTTATTTGTACTGCTATCATGCTCACAACACACATACAAACTATCACACATGAACGGTTGATTTTGTTACACGTTTTGTTCTTTGTTAGTCCATTAATGTTGGTCGCATTATTTTTAGAAAATAGGAGTATGTGCTGGCAAGAAGATAATATGTTTGTTTTTCCCTTGTTTAACAACCAATATGTGTTTTGTTAATCTTGTTCCTTTTATGAGTATTGAGGAAAAGTTGATAAATTACAGGGCAATTAATTTGACTGCCATAACAAGATTTGTTGTAGAGAAGAGTAAGGATTCAGTGGCATCAGCTGAGCAATCTTCCTCCAAACAAGTTGGTAAGCCAAAGGAAATGGATACCATTGATATTAACCTGATGTTGGTGACACTACATGATAAGATTACCCACCATAAAGCCCTGCAAAAGAAGGCCTGGAAATTGTTGCTACACCTGGAGCAACAAAGGCAAGTATATTGGGAATATTCTCAAGCACGAAACTGTGCTTTGCAGAAAAGCCTACAAAAAACTTTTACGAAGCCCACTTGGTCCTTGCCTCCTTTTTCAAAGGTCACTCTTCACCCATAAAAGGCCGAAGAGGAGGAGAAAGAATTGGATGAGCAGGGTGAGGAAGAGAAATTTATCCAGGATAATGTATACACGATGATGAAGAAGTAATGGAGGAGAAGGAAGTTGTGGGTGAAGAGAATGAGGCAGAACTTGAAGATGAATAAGAATGAGATGTTGAAAGTGAGGATGAGCAAGATGAGGCTGAGGAGGAAAAAGAAGATAGTTAAGATGAGGAAAGGAGCAACAATAAGAAGAAGCTGAAGAGAGTGAGGAGGAATTATTACCAACATCACCACCATAATCATCAGCCAAAAATAAAAAGACAAAGGAAAGAAGAAGTTATTAACTCCCAGTCCAGAAAAGCAGTAGTCTAAGAAAGAAGAAGAATCTCCTAAGACTACCAAGTCTAAAGGGAAATCAACTAAAAAGAAGAAAAAAAGAGCAAAAGCTAGGTCTACTATAAGTGCCAAGAAAAAGCTCAAAACAGTTGAGAAGGATCATCTTTAGAGGACCAAATTCAAGAGGAATTGCAATCAATGCAAAAAAGGTTGTCAGGCCTTAAATCTGCCTCTAAAGGGAGAGGTGGACTTAGGAGCTCTTCTAAGTAGTGAAAGATGTTGGACTGTTACAGCAGCCTGCGGTAGTATCAGAGGAGTACCTCTGTAGCCCTTTTCTTTTAATTTGCTTGCTGCTTCTATTTCATTTATGATTGCTGGAGGTCTCTAATTATGGTTTTTGTTGAAGTGATTGAACATTTTGAATTTATGTTTATGGTTTTGTTATTATCATTTCTTAGTTGCTGTGGGGACACTGCAAAGTGTCAAGCTTGGGGGAGAGGACCTATGCCCTTTTCTTTTTGGCTCTTAGTTATTTTTCTGTGTTAATTTTAGGATGCTAGTTCTATTTTTTTTTTTTTACAAAAGTTGTTAGTTTAGGCCTTTTGAGAATACGCTCAACCAATAAAATTTAAAATCATCTAAAAAATGAAATGAAGAATGATAAAATGCCAAGTTATTCTCAGATAATGCTGAATTTTGAGTGTTTAGACTAGTTCTCTTTCTTTTTGAACTTAGAAGTTGAGTTAGCTTCTTTTGGGAGGTTTAGGACATTTTAAATCTGAGTAAGGCTTACTGCTCTTTCTGGCACCTAGAGCTTCTAGAACGCAGTGTCATAGCTATTAATGATGGCAAATATTCGAGTTTGGCGGGGGATTTCTGTTAAAATTGTTTTGTACGTAACCTTGCTACTTTTTTGGCTTTAAAGAAAATTTTCATGAATAAAAGAGGTTCGAAAGGCTTATCTGTCTTAGGCTGCTGAGTAACTGAGTATTTTAAACACAAGTTTTGACTAAATGCAGTCAGAAATATGAGCTCGCTATATCAATATCAATAGAAAAAGAAAAATGAAGAAAGATAGCAACCTTGCTTGTTTTATTGCCGAGTAACCGAATATCTTCACCAAAAGTGTTGACTATTCACGTAAAAAGGAAGTCAGAGATATGAGTTTGCTATAGCAATATCAATGGAAAAAGCAAAACAAAGAAATATATCAACCTTGCTTGTGTTTATTGCTGAGTAATTAGGTATCTGCATCATAAGTGTTGACTATTCACGTAAAAAGATAGTATAACATAGGAGGTATTCCAATCTAGTTGTTAAAAATAACCAATAGAATAAAAAGATTGCAGCTCAGTGTTTACAATTCCCTTATGATCATGAAAATGATTGGATTTGAATTTGTTCTTAAGCTCATTATGAGCTAGAACGTTTAAGCTAGTATGGATAATGAACCTTGAAGTTGTTATTTCTAGTTAATGAAGTTTTTGTTGCTCATTTCTTATTAGCATTTCATTCAAGGTTACTTAATGTTTAGATTTTATTATTGACTGACCATCTCTAATAAGGTACAAATTAGATTATATACTAGAAGTGTTTGATCTAATGTATATAGCTTGAATGATACTTGGATGCTTAAATCTTGTAGATTTAAGGTGAGTAGTATAGATATATATATGCTCACCTTGTAAACTAATCGAATGGAACTAATAAAGACAACTCTAATATGAATTAGGCTTACGAATAAGTTAATTAAGTTTAGAGTTAACGATCACAAGAATGCAAATCTATTGTGCTAATGAGCTGAGGTTGATGCTATCAAGGTGTTGTAGCAACATAAATAGATTTAACTAGGAATATTAATGGAAAGGAGAATTAATCATGCTAGCTCACTTCATTATTGAATACACCAATGCTACTAAACTTATATCTCATGTTGTGTAAGTGTCACTCTAAATCATTTTACTTAACATTATCATTTCGATTTTACTCTAAGTTACTTGAAATCACTTATTACGGTTACTCTACTTTCAATTAGATTTAATTTGGTCTATTTAATTGCTCAATTTCTCATCACTCTCTGTGGAGATCGACACTAATTTATCACTATATTACTTGTTAATGACACGTTCACTTGTGTATATATCACACACAACACCCCCTAGCGGGTGACTTAACTTGATTCCTTCCCAAGGTGGGAAAAATGGCACATCTACGACCCTCAAAGAGGCCATATTGACGAAGGGATGCCCTTTGCGAATACAACTGAACCTCGTCATAATCCTTCCAAACCACAACCATAGAAATGTTCTCATACAAGGGACCCACTTAATTTTTTATCATTTGACTTAGTGGTTACAAGAGTATGAGCAAATACATCAAAAGAGTACAATAGAAGGTATGATTACATCTGGCATGTATCGAGAAAACACGTTAATAAGTCAAAGATGATATTTGTCAGTAGTTCATAAGAGTAATCATGTGCCACCATGACGAGTCAAAGTTATAGCGATCTCATCATATACAACTTCATTTTCCTCTTTCCCCATATATTTCATGTTTAATTAATATTTAAACCTTACCTTTTGTGTTCGATTTTTTACTATTTTTAAACAAGATTTTTTACTAATTCATTTGCTTGATTTTCTGTGTGATCTTTTTTATTTTCTGTGTTTCCGGGATTTGTTGAAATTATAAAACCAAGCTTAACCAAATGGAATTTTGACGGATCGTCTGGCTTGGTTATTGTAGAATGTTAGTTCGGTTAGATTCGTTGCAAACCCCAAAACTGTACCGCATCAAACAACTTACACCACTAACACAATACACACACCGACAAACACATAGACATGTGTGTGGACGTGTGTGTGCACGCGTGTGTGCGAGCACGTACGTGTATGGGCATGTATTGGTGTTTGTGGGCGTGTGCCTGAGATCTTCTAAATTCGTGCCAACTGTGATTTTTGATATTCACACCAACTATCGCACAACTGTCATTTTGGTTTTTTTTTTTGGTTTTTTGTTACTGTTGATATTTCCTTAAACCTTGTTCCATTGTCTATTATTAAATTAAAATTATATATAATAGATGTTTATCTTAAACCTTGTGCCACTATTAGGCAAATCTTATAACCCCCTATCCAATCTGCCTCTCAACTAGCAACTTCATGTTCCAACTCTGATAGAGGCAGAGAGCAAGGGGAAGAATGATGAAGGAAGGAGTGAGCGCAACCGAAAGAACATAGCTGAACCAAAGCGGTTCAGTTTGTTTGAACATTTTAGACGATTCATATCGGTTTTAGTTTTGTATCTACAGTTTCGGTTGATCTATTGTTTCTGTGAACAATTCCTGTGAACTGAACCGCACCAAACTGTACTGTATATATATACTTCAAAACTCTAAATAATTCCTAAATTCCTTCTATATCATTTCTCTCTCTCACCCACGACTCACCACTCTCGTCCCTTCTCTCTGACCCACAACTCACCCTCAAACATTCTCTTTGCTTATTCACTTGGCCATGGCCAGTCTGGAATATTACAATGACATCAACATCAAGAACTAAAGCCAGCGGTCATTGTGATTCATCTCCATTTTCATTCGTTGTGTCTAGCCCTAGATTTTTCTCCTAAGCGTCTATCATTTTTACGTGCGCTCTCCCTCACACGAGATAAAGCTGCGAAGAATCTTCCTCTCTACCTCTCGGTCTCGTTTTCTTTCTATAGATGGTAAAATGGGAAGCTCGTTGCTGGTTTTTCCGAAGTTCTTCATCCCTCCATCTATGTTCGCTAGATAGGTCAATGATCTCTCTGCCAATTTTTCTTTTGTTTCTTTTGTTTCTTTTTTTATTTTCTTTTTTGTGTGGTTGTTAGGAGTGGAAAACAAGGATACATTAAGCCGTGGTGTGGTAGTGAATGATGGGGTTGTCGGAGTTGATACGATGGTCGGAGTTCTTGGTCGGAGCGTTCGGATAGTGTGCAAAGAATGGAGAGGGTAAGCCTTGTGAACGAATAAAAAAATAGAAAAAGAACTGTGTAAAGAGAGGACATTTAAAGGAATATTCCCAAGAAAAAATATTAAAAAGAAAAAACGTAATCAGATTAAAAAAAAAGTAAATTACACTTGGCATCTAGGTGTTGCCTACATGACATCCACATCAACAAGGATGAAAAAACTAATAAAGATTGATGGAACGACAATCAAATAAAATTGAATGATAGTGGATGATTTTCGTCAAAATAAAATTAGTGGTCCATTTTGATCCATTTATGAAAGTTAGTGCACTAAGAAGATATTTTTTCCCTATATTGTTTTGTTTGAGATTAGTTGATTATTTTGTTCATCAAGGAAGTATTTTGTTTATCAAGGACGGATTTGTTAGATTAGGCTATTTTTAGCTTCTTTTTAACTTTTATATAATCTTTTCTTGCTTGGTCCAGTTCAAATCGATTTCTACTTAATTTTTATAGTTTGGCTCGTCTCAGATCCAACTGCTTTTTGGTTTGATTAGATTTCATTTGTAAAAAAAAAAATCCATGGTTCAGTTTTTCAAAACCTGTTGTGAAATAAAACTAATATAAGGGTTTATTGTGCAGGTTCGATACACATGCAAAAGGGAGAGAAGGTAGAATTCGAGAAGAAAATGAGAGACGCTAGCATTTTTATACTAGTTCAGTCTCAAATTGAGACCTACATCTAGTCCCTAGAGATGTGTAATCTACTAATCAAAAGAGAATTACAAAGTCTTTAACAATAATTATAAAGCTTCTCAAAGCAAAGGAAAACAGAAATTGCAGAATACACACTCTCTCAAACACTGCTTCAAATTTACTCACGTAAGACAACCTTTTTCATCGAAGCTTTCTGTAATCGAGCCTTCTTTCTTTTTTCTGATTTGCTTGCTTTTGACTTTCTTGCTGTAAATGTGAGAATTTAATCAACTTCCATACTGGATTCTGTTTACAAGAGGTTATATATACGTGTTGATCATCCGTGAATGCATGCACGTGAGTTAGTTGCTAAAATAACTAACTTAAGTTTTATTCACTTCTAACAAATTTTCACCTTGAAAAACTTTAGTTAGACCCTTCTCAAAAGCTTATAGATTTCTCCAGGTAGTTTTCAGACATTAGTCTGACAGAGTCCTCACATTTATCAAGTTTAAAAAGAAATCAAACTTGACAAATGTGCCTGGTTTGGTGATTATATCCGCAGGATTGTCTTCTGCGTGAATTTTCTTCACTACCACCTTTCCTGATAAAATCACTTCTCTTATGAAGTGCATCTTGATAACTAGGTGCTTTGTTCTTTCATGGTGCATGTGATTTCTAGTTAAATATATTGCACTCTGATTATTAAATAACACAGTGATGTTGTTATGTTTGATGCCCAATTCTTCTGCAATACCTCTTAACCATAAGGCTTCTTTGACTGCTTTGGTAGCTGCAACATATTCAGCCTCTTTAGTAGATAGAGCCACCATAGATTGAAGAGAAGCTTTCCAACTCATAGTGCACCCAAATATTGAAAACACATATCTTATTAGAGATCTTTTTATATGTGATAAACTAGGAGGTGATTCAGTCCAAATCTCCTCTGGTGTTTTGAAGTCTAAGGTTGTAGAAGGGCATCTGTCAATTAGATAAGTTGTTGTATTAGCAGCTTCTACCCAGAATCTTTTTGGTAGATTTGCACTGGATAACATGCATCTAACCCTTTCAAGCAATATTTTGTTCATCCTTTCTGCCAAACCATTCTGTTGTGGTGTGTATGGTATTGTTTTGTGTTTTACAATCCATTCATTCTTGCAAAAAAATTTTGAACTCTTCCCTAAGAAACTATAATCCATTATCAGTTCTCAGTTTCTTAACCTTTTTGCTTACTTGTAGCTCAACCATCCTTTTTCATTCTTTGAATTTTGTGAATGCATCATCCTTAGTCTTTAGAATGTAAATCTAAACTTTTCTTGAACAGTCATTTATTATAGAGATAAAGTATCTACCTCCATTGACTGACTCGGTACTGGTTGGACCCCAGAGATCTGAATGTATATAACTCAATATTTCTTGAGTTTTATGGGCATAAGTACTAAACTTGACTCTTTTAGCTTTTCCAATTACACAATGCTCACAAAAACTCAATTTTTCTAGCTTATCCCCATTGAACAGTTCATGTTTCTGAAGTTCCTGTAATCCCCTTTCACTTACATGTCCCAATCTTTTCTGCCAGAGAGTTGGTGCATCATCTTCAAAAATAGTGGCTGAGTTTACTTCTCTAGTCAGTGTACTCCCTTGCAACAGGTATAGACCATTTTTTATCCCTTCCATCACTAACATAGAGCCCTTAAAGATTTTTAGTACTCCATTTTCACCCTTGTAAGAATAACCATTTTTATCTAAAACTCTAAGAGAAATTAGACTCCTCTTCAAATCAAGTACATGTCTTACTTCTGATAGACTTTTTACAAAACCATCATGTGTTCTGATTCTGATTGAGCCACTCCCAGCAACCTTACATTCTTTATAGTCTCCTAGCAGCACCTTTCCTCCATCATATTTTGAGAAGGCCTCAATCCAATCCTTATTTGATGTCATGTGGAATGAACACCCAGAGTCAAGGATCCATTGCTTATTAGAGTTCTTGGTTGCTACTTTCATACCCATCTTCTATCGCAACAGCATTACAATCAATACTCTCTTTTCCTTTTGAATCCTCTTTCTTTTGGGACATAATCTTCGAATGTGACTCTCTTCATGACAATGATAGCACTTAACCTTCTTATAATTCTTGTCACTCCTGGATTTTGATCTAGATTTGCTCCTGTCTCTATTTATTTTCTTTTCTGATCTGCCTCTCACAGTCAGACCTTCCCCTGTTACGTTGTAACTCTTTTGAGTTAAGAGCACCTAATACATCATCTAGAGATAAAGTATCTCTTCCATGCTTTAGGATGTCCAAAAACATCTCATAGGATCTGGGAAGAGAATGTAGAAGTATCAGGGCATTATCTTCATCATCATAGTCAACTTGAATGTTTTCAAGATCAAGGCATAGTTTATTGAATTCATCTATGTGCTCTTGGAGATTCTTTCCTTCTGACATTTTGAAGGTAAAGAACTTTGCTTTCAAATACAGCCTGCTTGATAGAGTCTTCATCTTTATAATCTCTTTTGAGCCATATTTCTGCCACAGTCTTCATCTTTGTAATCTCTCTTAATACTTTATCACTAAGACTTAGAATCAAAGTTTTATACACAATTTTCATTATATCTTTCTTTTTTTCTTGAGAATAGGTTCATGATATTTTTACTTCACCTTCCAAAGCCTCATCTAGTCCCAGGTTTCCTAGTAATGCCAACATCTTGATTTTCCATATTGAGAAGTCATTTGTGCCATCAAACTTCTCAATGTCATGTTTTGTAGAAGTTGTAGCCATCTTAGAAACTTCTCTTGAATGTTTCTTCATTTTCTGGTTTCAATCTTGAAATTTCAAGATTCTTGATAATATGATGCTAGGCTTCCCAAACCAATGATATTTTGGGCTCTGATACCAATTTGTTGTGAAATAGAACTAATCGAGGGTTTACTGTGCAGGTTTGATACACATGCAAAAGGGAGAGAAGGTAGAAGTCAAGAAGAAAAGGAGAGACACCAGCATTTTTATACTGGTTCAGTCTAAAATCAAGAACTACGTCTAGTCCCTCGAGAGGTGTAATCGACTAATCATAAGAGAATTACAAAGTATTTAACAATTACAAAGCTTTTCAAAGCAAATGAAAATAGAAATTGCAGAATATAAAATGTCTCAAACATTGCTTCGAATTCACTCAGGTAAGACAACCTTCTTCATTGAAGCTTTCTGTACTCGAGTCTTCTTTCTTTTTTCTGATATGCTTGCTTTTCACTTTCTTGCTGTAAATGTGGGAACATAATCAACTTCCATACAGGATTCTATTTCTAAGAGGTTATATATACGTGTTGATCATCCGTGAATGCATGCACGTGAGTTAGTTGCTGAAATAACTAACTTAAGTTTCATTCACTTCTAACAAAACCCCTTGAACTGAACCAAACTGGATAACTTCTAGTTATCTTCACTCCTCACTCTTCAGTTGGTTTACCTGTCTTCGCTAGTTCTCGGTTGTCCAGATAAGCAAATTTCTCGTAATTTGATGTTTAGAAGTTCAGAAGTGAAATTGTTGAATTGGAAGTGTTTCTGAGCAGTTTTATTTATTTGTTTGGTAATATTGCATTTCAAGTTGTGGTTTGTTTGGTAATATACTAATATTTATTTATGTATGTTTGACATGTTTAAAAGGTCAGAAGTGAAATTGTGGTTTGTTTGGTAATATTTATCTGTGTATGTATGATCATGATATGTTTAGAAGTCCATGAATTCAATATTATGTTTATAATTTTACATTTTACTTATTATCATGATTCATCATTGTATTGCACATTTTTTCATATTACATGTAGAAATGTCTACAAGTGGAGTGGAACTAAGAAAAAAAGAAGAAAAATTCCATTGGAACTAGGTCAGATCCAGGATGAGAACATGAAACTGAAGTCGATTATAACTTGAAGAAGGTGAGGTGTAAATATTGTGAGGTTTTTTGTTTTGGTGGAGTGTATCAACTTAAACATCATTTAGCTAGAACTAGAGATAATGTTGAAGCTTGTCCTAAAGTTCCCGAAGAAGTTGGCAAAAAGTTTTTGAGCCTTCTAAACAACCAGTCACAAGAATCATCCAAAAAAGAAAAAACATATTGTGATTTGAACAATGAAGATGATGTGATAATTCAAGAAGTGAGAGATTATAAAAGAAAAGGTACATTGAAGGGGCTTAAGAAAAGGTTTGTACAAACAACAGTGAATCAAATGTTCAAGAAAGATGAACGTGAGGCAGTCTGTCAAAAAATTGCTAGGTTTTTTTTAATACTAGTGCTATCCTTTTTAATTGTGTGAAGAATACTGAATTCATTTAGATGATTGAAATGATTAGTAAATATGAGATTGGATTGAAGTCGACATCTTATCATGAAATAAGAGTTACATTTTTAAAGAAAGAAGTGGCTAGAACATTAGCTTTACTTGATGAGTATAGAGCGGAATGAAGGAAAATCAGTTGTACAGTAATGTTTGATGGTTAAAGAGATAGAAAGAGAAGTTCTGTTTGTATTTTTTTAGTGAATAGTCCTAAAGGTTCTATTTTCTTGTGCTTTATTGATACCTCAGATATTTCTAAAACGGTTGATAAAGTTTTTGAGATGCTTGATGAAATTGTCGAGAAAGTTGGTGAGGAAAATGTTATACAGGTAGTAACTGACAATGCTGCCAACTATAAACTAGTTGGGTAGATGTTAATGGAGAAGAGGAAAACCTTATTTTGGACTCCTTGTGCTGCTCATTGCATAGATTTGATGAATGAAGATTTTGAAAAAAAAAACTCAAACTTCATCAGGTGACAATTGCAAAGGGTAGGAAGATTACGACTTTCATATATACAAGGACACTACTTCTGACTTGGTTGAGACAATTTACTAAAGGAAGAGATTTGACCAGGCCCACTATTACTCGATTTGCTACGACATATTTAACATTGTCATGCCTAAATGATCAAAAAGGATCATTGATGACAATGTTTACATCCAATAAATGAAAGTCAAGTAGATTTGCAGCCATGCAAGACGGGAAAAAATCGCAAGCCATAATTTTGGATAATCGAAGTTTTTGGCAAAATATGATATCTTGTTTGAAGGGTGCAATGCCTCTCTTCAAGGTTCTTTAGATGGTGGATTCTGATAGGTCAACCCGATGGGATATATCTATGAAGAAATGGATCGTGCGAAAACCAAGATACAAAATAATTTCAACAATGTGCAGAATAAGTAAACCAATTCATTAATACTTTCATTTACCTATTAATTGCATTCACTTTTTTATTAAAATGGATTTTTGTTGCTTTGATGTAGTTATAAGCCTATATTGGATATAATTGATCAAAGATGGGAACTCCAGCTTCATAGACCCTTACATGCGGCAACATGTAAATCTTCATTATCATTATTGTCCTGAGTTCAAAGCTGATTCAGAAGTAAAGAGAGGGATTTATAATTGTCTTCATAGAATGGTGTCTGATTCTAATGAAAGAGATTAAAATTGACATGCAATTTGACTCATTCAAGCATGCGAGAGGATTATTTGGACTCGAATCGGAGATCTTGACAAGAAAGAAGAAAAGTTTAGGTTTATAACTTGTTAATTATTTTCCTCGATCCTCATTGAGTTTTTGTTATACTTTTTAAACTTGTTATTTTGCTGCCTAATCGTGCAATCTATTGAATAAAAAAAGCTGATGGGTGGGATTCTTATGGAGATGAATGCTTGAATTGGAAAGATTTGCAATTAGAATATTGAGTTTAACTTGTAACTCTTTAGGATGTGAAATGAATTAGAGTGCATTAGAGATGGTAAAGTACACTTGGCATTGGTTTATTTAGTTATTTCTTGACATTAATTATTTTTCAAGTTACATTAAGTTTCTAAACTATAGGTCCACTCAAAGTAGAGAAATCGATTACACTAAAAGAAGATGAAAGATTTGGTGTTGGTCATGTACAATTTGAAGTTATAAGAGAGACAATTAAAACGAGACAGCGCAGCTATGCAAGTTGGTTTTTATGAAGACTCTTCAGATGATGAATGGATAATATAAAAAAGAGGATCCAGTTCTTCCAAAACCAAGTAAATGGTTTGACGTTCTTGATAGAGATGCCGGAAAAGAAACATGTGACACTGATGACATTGAGGAGGAAGATGTCATTGCAAGTGTCATGGGATCATGTAAGTTTTTTTTATTTTGTAAGCATTTCGTTTAAGAACTTTATTTATAATATATATAATAATTTTTTATATGTACATTATACATGTGATGCGATATTTGAAAATTTTGAGAAAGTAAAAGACGTGGAACTTCATGAAGTTAGTGATAGTGATGATCTTGAGAAGGACATTGATGATTTTTTCATAGAGGGTATCAGAGGAAACAATCAAATTAATGATAATGATGAGGAACTTGATGTGAATGATACTAATACTAATGAAGATGAAAATTGATGAATGACTCTATCTAGTTAAACATGACTAGTTATCTACATTTTGATCTTGTTGTTCGCTTGAGATCTTGACTATTTTAAGACATTATACATTTGATTTTTAGACCTTTATAAAGTAGTGTAAAACTTATTTTTATGTTGATTTTAGTTAGAAATTAGTAGTTAATCTGTTTTATGGAAGGATCTCATCTTTTTAATATTTTAATTATTGATATATAGTAAGATCTTACGATCCTCGATCCAATCTAACTATCTGATCCACAAGACTCATCCACCGATCCGAGTCAAAATACGATCATGACAGTCTTGTAAAAGATAGACTGGAACCAAAAAGGTTTTTATGACACTGACACAAAATCAATTCCTCCAATATTAATGGTCTCTTCCTCTTGATGCATTCAGTGGGTAGGGCTTGTGAGCTGGTTGTCACCTCTTGGGGTGGCTTTCTATTTTGTGTCCACAAGAGTAATGCCCCTTGTAGCATATAAATTTTCTATTTCTACTTAGTGCATATCCAAAAAAGATAAAAAGAAGAAGAAGAGATCTTCCAACGTTTGAGAGAAGAAAGCAACCGAGCAGACATGTTAACACATGTAATCTTACATACACATACACCTCTCATTATGATTACGCCACGAGTCCATATCCAAAATCTATCATGTGTCTTCTTTATATTAATAGTTCATTATATTAGTTTGTAATAGATAAAGAAGATAGAAGGTAGAAAAATTGTTATATTTAGTTAACTAAAATCAGAGAGAATCAATTTGTATT
Source organism: Datisca glomerata (assembly GCA_003255025.1). Lineage (NCBI taxonomy): Eukaryota > Viridiplantae > Streptophyta > Magnoliopsida > Cucurbitales > Datiscaceae > Datisca > Datisca glomerata. The sequence goes on from QANY01008539.1 coordinate 1,122,254, forward strand.
AGTTTGTATATGGACGAGCTATATGGTGCACATATGACTTTAGTTGGCCCAAATATCTAATAAGAATACAACATCCATAATGAACTAATCATTACATGAACCATCTGCATGATGTTTGAAAACCTTATCTACAATGTCTTCCTAATGATATCATTGCATACTTTCAACAGTTATAAACGAAAAATATAACCTTTGGAATCTGGGATTTCCAAGGAAAGTAACACAATACTTGTGTGAAAGAATTAAATATGCACCATGGAAAAAAAGTGAGCTCCACAAAGGGCCAAAGTTGGCCATGCACTCAGAATGGACACACATCAAGAGTTGGCAATAGAAATATATTTAATGTTGACAACTGGCATTTTACACAGTAAATGAACGTATTTATAATAGCAAAAGAAAATTTGTTTACCCAGAATAAAAATATATTTACCCTAAATGAAAATATATCTACTCGAAATGAATATATTCCCCCTAAATTTTTATATATCTACTCAGAATTTTACCTACATTTGAAATTTATTTACCTCCTAAAGGTTATATTGACCTAAAACGGGAATGTATTTACCAGAACGGTAATAAAATTACTCAAAACGAACACATTTATCCCGCTACAAATGTCCTCGGCGGTGAATGAATGGTGATTAGTGAAACATGATGAAAGTGGATGGAGAAAATCATGGAATCAGTTGTAGGCTGAGTCGAAGAACTTCTTTAGCTAGTCATTTCTTTAGTCAACAACCAATTCCCCTTGTAGGCTCCATAATTTTTGCACAACAAACATCTTGCAACCGCTTATTATTTAAATTGAGCCTATTAAAAAGGCCCATTTACTGTAATCAATGCACATTAAATCACGCTAACTAGCAGAGCCTTGTAAATTCTCCACTACATAATTGAAATAATATCAAAGTTTTCTTTTGATTTTTTTTCGTTAAGGGGTTTCCACGTAAATATGATTTCTATTGCCGCCTTTATTTATTCATTAGTTTCTCACTATTCCATAACAATGATTTGCATTTAACTCTATAGTCATGGATTTTTCTTTTTATAATTGGTGCTTTCACTGAGAGCGAGAATCAACACTCAAGATTTTCATCTCTTTTTACCATTCAAATACAAAAAATTTTATCAAAAAATCAAAATCTCTAAAAGAAGAATCAACTTTGCGGCAGACCTCAAGATGAAGAATACATTATATACGAGTTTTGAATAATAAGATTAAAAAAATACAACTTTGAAGAAGATCTAAGCAGGGACATAAAAATCTCGATGGTGATATTACAAAATGATATGGAATTCGAAGAGCAAGAAGAGAAACGATTTGGAAGATCGACTAGGGGCATCAAATCTTGAATTCCATAATAATATAAAAGAGTGGTATACTCGGTCCTATCTCTTAAATAAGAATTTTTAATGGCATATATTGTGTATTTTTATCACAGTTCTCAACTAGAAAACTAGAGAGATAACTAATAAAAAGAAATTTATTGGAATGTAGGCGATATTCTAAATTAGTAAATGTGTAAATTGAGTATTAAATTTACATAGAAGTTTCTTACGGACAAAAATGAGGCAAGACACTAGAGCTAATGCATGTTCATATGATAAATGTAGTTAGAATCTCTCTCCTCTTCCTCCCATTCTCACTAAAGAGTTATTTAGTTGTTAAAGAGGTTAACGAATTGTTTACCTAACTCTAACTATATACTACTTATGAAGGATCTATCCATATGACATATTTATATCAATGCATTATTCAATCTTTGAATAATTAATATCTCTGGATTCAATAATGTAATTCTAGGTTTTAATGGAATAACTTTAGAATTAATAAAATGAAAGATTAATTGAAGATTTTTTTAATTACTAAATCTATTTGAGTTTAAAATTTTAGTTTCATGGATCCTAATTGAACAAATAAATGAAATTATGATAAATAGTTTAAATTACAGAATTCTTACATATATTGTAAGTATGTGTTAAATAAGTGTCATTTATCACATAATATATTATAATTAATTGAGATGTAAATAATTTGATTATTTAATAAGTTAAAATTTGATTAGATAATATGGTGGGATCACATTGTCTGTGACCAATACAAGGATTTATTTCATGTAGTATCTGATCAATTTCTAAAATATTATTCTTCTTGGTAAGGAGATCACACCACACATGGACTTTGTGTGGTGTGCGACTGGCTGACCACCTCACATTGAAGGGAGGTGGTTACTTATCATATAAAGGTTATCTGGTAAGAGTGATTTCATAATTGACAATGGAGATTATCTTGTCACTTATTAGAAATGGTTATTTGATCATGAAATTTTTTAGATAAAAACTTATCAGGAAATATCTTATAATTCAAATGTTGAATTAAAAGTGATATCATCTTTTAGTAAAAGGAGATCGCACCACACATGAGATGGTCACTGATAACATAAAAGTTATCTGATTATTTTTTAATGAATTCAAGTAGATCCAATTCTAATCTCCTCTTAAAAGGATAAATATTGATTTATATAAAAAGAGGAGAATGTGAAGACTCTAAAAGAATACAAAAGAAAGAATTTCAGCTAGAGAGTGGTTTTTCTCTCTAAGATTTTTCAGCAATTTGAGAGAGAGAAAAAATTGGTTCTTAGATTTTTTCTGTCGTAGAGAGAAAATCGAGAAGAGTTTTCTATTTTTTCTCCCACTTTCTAATGTGTTGGTATTATAGTGGGATCTGAATACATAAATGTGTGATCCATCTCATTTCGTAAAATACTCACACATCATTCATCTAATGTCGAGAACTAGGCATGGAAAATCTGAGGATTCCAAAGAATCGAATCAATCTTGAAAAGTTCGTAATTGGGTCATATACATATATACATATACATATATATATATATATATATATATATATATACATACACACACACATATATATATATAATGCAAAGAAAGAAAAATTTGTTGCTAACGATCCAATCGTCATGTGTGATGTTTCTGATGTGCACCAGATCTTGGTTTGTGAAGCCAACCATTGGTATCAGAGCCGGCTATTTCATATATTAATTACATGTTGTGATCATGTGATAATCATAAATAATTATAATTTGCCTTGATGAATGTATGATGAGTAGGCACTATGCATGAGATGTATGTTTTATGGATGTTTATGATTCACATGATGAATGTATGGATAATGATTTTGGATGTTAAGTGTGTGGTTCCTTAGATTTCTTGTCTTTGTTGCTTTATTTGATTATCTGAAAAAAATATTATAAACCCAAAGTTTTGGGCATAGAATTTACATGTAAATTATATTTTAGATTCATTATTATTATAGTGGAGGTCGAGAACCGAATCTCGGATTCAGCATTCATGCTTCGCCAGGACGGCCATCGCATGCTGGGGGCATGCGACTATTGAGTCACTGGGGCACCATGCGTTGCACGGGCATGACGCATCTGAGTCCAGCGCCACATGGGCTGGGCGTCTAGCCCTCAGCGTGGGCGCTCAGCCACAGCGCCCAGGCGCTATGGCGTGTAGGGGCTGGGTGTAGTCCGCTGCATCCAACAGCCTGAGCAGTCTGTGGGTGGGTTGTAGATTAGAATGAGTTATGGACCTTCGTGCCCATCAAATTCTTAGCACGATATGCTCCAATTTCACTCACTGACGACATCTGAAGCCCAATCCGGATTTAGCTGATTACGAGAAAGTTAAAAGAAGACAAAAATATCTTTGATTATTTGATTATTTTTTATCTTTGTTGTAATTTAAATATCTAAGTGTCCCGGCGAATTCAATTTGAATTTGATTGCACATTATATCTTTATGTCAATATTTTTATAGTATGTCAATGCATAGAAAACATCATGGAATGAAGAAAAGTACATACTCATTGTTATGCCATGATATGCATTCAGACGCATTTAATGTTATTTTCAAAAAATATAAAAAAAAGTAATATATGCACTAACGCTAATTTAATAAGATTAAATCAGCAATTTGGATTTACACATCTATGCAAAGAAATGTATATTGAAAATTAACCATTAACTTTTTAGACTTCACATTTATATTAAGTTTTTAAGTTTGAAGTGCTTGAAATTATGGGAAAATTAGAAGAGAAATTAAACGTTTTGATATGTAATAAATTCAATTTTTAACTTAGTCACATAAAAGTGTTCTATTTTACTAAGGTTTTATAAATCATGGGATGTTTTTAAAATAAAATACATATTTTATAAAATAATGAGTGGAAGGGGTTATACATCAATATTGACTCATTTTTTTCTCCTCCATTGGTATACAACGCCATGTCAACTAATTTGGTGCCTCAAGACAGCTTAGCTCTCATCCTCCCTATGGAAGGTGTTCATTTGATTCAACACCAATGTTGTCTTCTTAGAAATAAAATTTTGAGACGTATTTTTAGATTGACATATCTTGCTACGCTAATTTAGAGATTAGGTCTTTGAAATATGGAACAGTGGGTTAATTTATAAGTATGTAATTCAAATTATTATTTATATCTTGACCAAAACGATAACCAACAAATATTGAAAATATGAGATATTTTGGATGACATTTATTGATTGATAAGTTTTCAATTCAATTAGCATATAACATGACATACCATACGGCGACACGTAGTTTGTGGACATTGGCTTAAAAGTAAACATGTTTTTATGTATTTTTCTTATGCATCATGCATCATATTTACGTGCCCAAAATTCATATAAAATTATTCGTGCAAATTAAATGATTTTTTTATTTACTTATTTCAGCAACATGTCTAACCTATCATCTCAATTCTTGCTAATGAAAATTTTACCGGCGAAAAATGATGAAATTGAATAGTAACATACACATCGTACTTATGAGTGAAAACTATACATTTGTACCGACAGAGGAATGTCCACCCGAGCCCCTTCAATGCACCTCAAACTATTCAAGAAAATGCATACATTCTTTAGATTCAAGCCAATGACAAAGCTCACAACTACCTATTACCAGGAATGATCGATATGCTTAGAAGAAAGCAGAAGAACGTGGAGATTGCTTATGAGATAATGGAGTCACTCTAGTAAATCATCCGAACAGTGTTGTCGTGAGATTTTATGGATGTTATGACCACGAAGATAGAATCAAGATCTTTAATAAAGTACAGATGGCATAAATGTGATTTACTTGTTGTAGAAACATGTTTTGTGGATAATGATTTTACAGTGTGGATAGTTTATATGGTAGCGACTGACTATGTTTCTTCTTCCTTGTGACTCTTAGTTCTCTAGAAGGTTTGACGATGGAGATGATGTAAGTGGACAGTGGATGTGGTCTTAACAAAAGTAGTGGGAGTAGTTAAACTAAAATTCAGAAATAATAAATTTCTTATTTCGCTACAATGTGTATTTTATTCTATAAATGAGAATAAATTTGATGTTTGTCTCTACCCTAACTGGACAATTATTTAAAGTTTATTTTGATAGTAAAGCTATTTCTAGAAATAGTTTAAATATTTATTCTCCGATTTTAGATAATGGTCTTTATTATGTAAGACAAATACCTAATAAACTATTGAATATTGAAATGTTCATAAATGCCGAACCCATTACTATAAAGCAAGATTTATCTTGAGGATGACATATATCTAAGGAATTACTTGTAAATTACATGTAAAATATATTTTGTTGTCTTATGGATTTAATAAAAATCTCGATGAACAATATGTAGACATATATCAAAGAGAAGAATGTGGTCTTCTTAGTTCTTTACATTGATGATATTCTCCTTATTGAGAATGATATAGAATCATTATCAAATATAAGTCCTGACGCGTGAACCAAAAAGTCCAAACTTTTATGTCACAATTTGAACCTGAAGACACGCACAACCTGTCACCTCGATCTCTGCACCAATACCGTAGGAGTATGAATCGATACCACATGATCTTTCTTGTTATTTTTCAGGTCGTCAATCGACTACCAGTGCTCAATTTTCCTTCTCATCTCTAATTTTCAGCTCGGGAGAGAATTGTTCTCTCTAGGATTTTATCTTTTCTCACTAATGACACCAATAGACATAGACCTAATCTGAGACAAGCCTTCTATTTATAGTGAAATCTAAATAATTAACTAAAATAATATATCTTAACTAAAATAATTTAATTGATTTTAGTTAATAATTTTCATGATAAAAATTAAGACCGACCTTATTGACTACTAGGTATCTATGTGTACCTATTAATTTATCGGTTATCACAGTACCTATAACTCATAGGCAAGCTTAGAGACCATAAGAATAAAAATTCTCATGGTTATATAATTTAATTCTACTGGCCAAAGCCATTAGCAGATTTAGTAATCATTAATTATAATAAATTCCACTATAATATTATAATTGAACTCCAATCGTGTGTTTATATTACTCGATTTAATTATACTCAACCTATTTATTATTGATTATATGTTTTACCTCCGCAATATAGAACCATGTATAATTAGATATGATACTATCTGTTATTAGATAAAGTACTATCTAACTAATATATGCATATCTTGTTTCTCAAGTTTTAAATCCCGTCTTACTAATCAACTACCATAATTTTTATACTTGGTGCCTTAAGTAAAATGTTCAAATCTCTAACTACGCCAGTAGAGATACTAAGTAGTTAAACTGTTATGATCAGATAAACGGATTCTGTCAGAGGCTACTATTTATCACTTACTTGTATACTGTCTATGGACTCGTTGAGAATTTATGCTTCCTCACTATCTAACAATTCGATAGTCTAATTTGCAGATATATTGATTCACAGAATCTCAACCATAGTAAATTAAAATAATTGAACCATTAAATAGAATTCAAAACTCTCTGAAAATTAAGAGCACTCATAATATAATCACAATGAAATTTGATTTTCTTAAGATAGTACATTTACTGGAAAATAAACTCGTTAGTCTTTTTAGTGCAATTCAAATGTATTAGCGGATTAACAGGCCCTCTACCTAGTGAAGAAGGCAAGCAATTTATTTTAAGGTGATTTTGGATGAAGTGATAATGAGGCTAGATAAAGAAGTCAATGAAATCTTTTAGGCAAAAAGAGGTGGAATCTTCATCTTTGGACATTATCCTTCAAAAACTGCAAGTGGGGGAAGGTAACTAGCTGACCAAGTAAATGGAAGGTGGTCCCCTTGTTGCCCCTCCAAAGATTAAGTTAGAACATAGGAGAATAATCAAGTCTGAAGTGTAGTAGGAGGATTATTACACACCTTTTCACCATGATGTCCCACCTATTTATAATGTGAGCTTGATCGATTGAAGCTTTGGAATTATTGTACGGCATCTCCTATACTTCAAATATCATTCATTGCTTCTCTACTCCACCAATAGGGAATGACTTTGGAGTTCTTCCGATCTCTCACCTCAACTCATTGGCTCATGAAGTGTACGAACTGACTAGGGCTGACATCATTAGTCAGTCCAGCTCATTTATGTACTAAGACTAATGGGTTGGAACTCAACTATTAGCCCTTGGATTATATTATCTAGCCAAGGCTGATATCATTAGTCAGTCCAACTCATTTATGTACTAAGACTAATGGGTTGAAACTCAACCATTGGCCCTTAGCATCAAGGTGTGGCTTACATGACATCCACAGTGACATGGACGCAAAAACTAAATAGAGATTGAAGGAAGGCTAAATCAAATAAATTTAAAAAATAATGGATGATTTTAATCAAAACAAAGTTAGTGCACTATTTTGGTCTATTTATGAAAGTTAGTGCACTAAAAAGATATTGTTTCTTACATTGTTTTTGTTTGAGATTAGTTGATTATTTTGTTTATCATGGAGGAATTTTGTTTGTCAAGGACGGATGTTAGATTAGGTTATTTTTTTTAGCTTTTTTTAACTTTCATATACATCTTTTTATGTTTGATTAGGTTTCAAAGTAGTTTCTACTTAATTTTTACAGTACTGGCTCAGCTCGGATTCTATTGTTATTTGGTTCGGTTTGATTCGATTTTGTGAAAAACCAAATTCACAATTTAGTTTATCAGAACCCCTTGAAATTAATCGAAATGGACCAATTATACCCCTAGATGAAAGGAGTCTTTGGTGTCAATAAAGAAAGAGTCTCCTCCTTCAATTGCAGATGCCTCTGATAAGGTTCTCTCTTTCTCCTTTCTCTCTTACTTGGCAAGTTTTCATAAATGTAACAAATTTCAGATAAAACATTTCGATATGTTGTTTGAATAATTCACAAAATTTAATATAAAAATGTTTTTGTATTATTGGTTACATTAGATATATTACTTATTCTTCTTCTAAAATATACAAATTTATTCATGAAATTTTTGTATTTGAATTTTCTTTTATATATCATTATCAATAGATAATTATTAATGAAGTTGATCTTGTTCATGAAATAGTTTATTGAAATAGCTAACTCAAAATATGCGATAAAAAACTGCATATGTAAAATGATAGACATAACACTTTACAAGTATATTGACAAAATAAGTCAAGTTCATTTTATTTTATGTACAATTCAATTAGTACAACTTATTTTAATATTTCATAATTAATAACATAAATGTAAATCTTATTCGAAGCACTAATGTTTTTAAGAAAGTATATAAGTTTAAACAAATATCTTTTATTACGATGATATCATTATTTTAATATTAGAAAAATACATATTAATGTACATAGGCCTTCCAATATTTTCAAAAAAATTGATTACCAAAATATAAAATTATTAGGGAGCCCTCCAGCTTTTTTAATTATAAATCTAATTATCTTAACATAAAATTTGGCTTTATTACATATATTAGTATACATGAGACCCTACATTTTAGCGCTCTCAATCAAATGAGGACCCAGGCCCAAATTTAAGCCGGTAGGTTTAAATTGGCCGTACCTAAAGCATTCAGGAGATATTTTGGTTAGGTATTTGTATAAATTATAAAAATGATAGTGAATAGGAATAATTCTCAGTGTTCGGTCACATCAGTGAAGAGGAAAAATAATTAAAGTAAATGATAGGGAATCAATATGAGAATAGTTAAATTTATCATGTTGGCATATCTGAAGAAGCTGATATGGAGCTACTCGCCTAACCAAGATAGTTGAAGTATAAAAGTCGTATAGGGAGTAACGAAAGTTAGAGAAGTCAATCGGGAGAATCATCACTGTGGTAAAGCTGGTAGCAATAACTACAACTATCAGATCGCCACATTACGCCAAATAATTAAAATTCAAAAGCTTGTTAATACTGATAAGCAAGATATACATGTAAAATTTCATATGACACGCGGTAAGATCTATATCGAAAACTCCATCAAGGAGAAGATAGAGCGAGAATCGTAGGATCAACTGGCGGGTATGAAAATTAGATCAACCAGATAAAAGTAAAGGATTTACCGATGTGGCAATCCAAAGAAAAACTAATCAAGACCATAAGTTTGGTCAGACGGTCAATATTTATTAAGTTGTTAATGCTGATAAGCTAGATCTCAGGTAATACGTGATCCTATTTTTAGATAGAATTAGATAAATTGTATCAGATTCTATGTAACCGATTGAAGGCCTATAAACAAAGGCAATATGTAACTCCAACATGAGACACGACAACTCTCAACACTCATAAGAAACAAGCTGACTATGCAGCTTGCATAAGCCTTGTAAATCCTTTCTTCATAATGAAATACAATCATGGTGTTGTTATTATCTCATTCTCTTTCTTAATTTTTATCTATATTTTCATATTATGATATAGAGAATTCACGAGCAATTCTCAAAGATCGTGAGTTTTTTTCATTTACATTTGGTGCTTTCATTGAGAGCTGAGAGATATAAAGCTCAAGACACCCACCCAGAAAGACTAAATTGGCCTTGAACCAAATCTAAGGCAAGCCAAAACGAGGGTAATGAAGCGAGAGAATGTGATAACCAGGCAGATCAGCCAAGCCCACTAGCTAAGATCCTCCAAAATTATCCTGACTGGAATGCGGGAGATGGAACAACTGAATGCTGAAGCATAACTCGATGCCTGGAAAGCAGTGCAGGACCAGATCAACACCTTACAACAGGAGAGGGCTCAGACACGTGCTGAAGTCATCCAAAGGGCTAACAATGAAGACCAAGACATCGACTCAGAAAATAATAGACGAGAGGCGAGACAAGAAAACCGTGAGAATAACAAGAATGTACAACAAGAAGAAGCAGAAATCCAGTCTCAAGATCGAGAAGAGGAGGCTGAGACCGAGATCCGCCAACCAAAGGTCATAACGAAGGAAGCTATGGAGGAATTACTGGAGCAAAAGATGCTAGAGATGAGGAAATTAGGAAGTACTGGCAGAAGTGACCTGGAGTCTCTCACATGTACCCCACTGAGCCCAGAAATTTTGGTGACGCCAGTACCAAAAAATTTTGTGGCCCCAAATAAGTGTTATGAAGGGAAAACAGATCCAGTGGACTACCTCCACAGATTCAGGAAAATAATTGCGCTACAGGAACACGAGGATGAACTGATGTATAGAATGTTCCCAACTATTTTAGACAGAACAACTTTAAAATGTATCATTCATTCGTTGTCCATTTGATTACTAACTTTAATGTCATGTCTTCTGTCTTCCTAGAGCAATATTCCACATATCGAGCTGTAATGGAGGACACTGAGAACCTTTTGACAATCACTAAGAAAGAAGGAAATCTCTATGAGAATTCACCCACAGATTCAAATAGGAGATGAGAAAAGTAAAAAATTATGATGATCAAGTTGAAAGATTGGCTTTCAGACAAGGATTGGGTCCCAACTCTCCCTTGTTTGATGACCTATCTAAAACTAAACCTTTATCTATGGCGGAAACTTTTCAGCGAGCTCAGACTTAAATTACGTTAGAAGAGGAAAAGAAAAGTCTATTTAAAGAAACCGAACAGAAAAAGGAAGAGTCGCAAAAGCGAGAACAGAACCCCAGATCATACAGGAAAATGGCTGACATGACAGACAGAGTAGATGAGAGAGATGGAAAAAAGGGAAGGACGGAATATCGAAGACAAGACTCAAGCAGAATTCATCTAAGGGATAAGGTCTACACACCATGACCCTCCCTGTAAAGAAAATTCTGAAGTGATCAAACAGAAGTCGTGGTTGAGATGACCGACGCCTCTCACGAAAGAGCCAAGTTACAAGAATAAGGATAAATATTTTTCTTTCCACAGGAGTGGCGGACACTATACCAAAGATTCTTATCAACTCAAAGATTATATTGAAGAGCTCAAAAAGCGCATATCAGAGAAGCTCAGAAAGCTTAGATCAGAAAAGTTGAAGTCAGAGAGATTTAGAACAAAAAAGCTGAACTTTTAGAATTTTAGGACAGAAAAGCTAAAGTCAAAACTTCAGAACAAAAAAGTTGAAGTCAAAGCTTCAGAACAAAAAAGTAGAAGTCAGAAATTCAGAACAGAGAAGTTTCAGCGCTTCAGAAAAGAAAAAACTAAAACTTTAAGAGTATCAGAATTTTAGAACAGAAATTTGAAAGAACTTCAAAATAGAAATTCATTAGAAAAGAAAAAATTGTTAAGGAAAGAATTTCATAGGAGAAATTTCAGAGAAAAGAAGAGCAAGGAAGATCACGTTCACTTCTGCCAAGAAAGCTGCCACTTCAAAACGGGATAGCTGCCACTTCATTACAGAACGAGAAAGCCAAAAAGACAGCTATCCAATTTTTTAGAATGGAAGACTACGACTTGATAGCCATTCAAATGGACTTTATAAACAACATAAAAGATGTGGAAAACAACGAGAACGGAAACGTCCTGACAATGGGAACGAAATGTCTTAACAATAGAAGCGACAACGGGAGCAGAAATGGAAACTGAAACAAAAAAAAGCTGGAAGAAAAATTACATGGCGAGTCACATAATTATAAAGATATGGGAGTCTGCTTCATTGAGATTTTTACGGAATTCAAGTTAAACTCCAGATCAAAAGTATGATAGTCTTCGTACAGGAAAGTAAACTTAATTACGTCTTTCAAATTTCATTTTTTAAGTAGACTACATAGCATATAATATATCATGAGAAATATGTAGATGTCTACTATTTGAATTATTTTGCAGAACTTGATTTATAACTCATGAGAAGAAGTTATGACGATTCTCATGGAGGCTGTTTAGGAAAATAGATTATGCATAACCTTAAATTTGGAAATTAAATTGCATTTACTGGGGGCCAACTACACAAAGAATCTTTTATCGACGAAAATATATGGAAATCAACTTTGTGAATAATTTCACAAATATCAATTTGAAGCTCCCGATCAAAAGTTATGGCAACTCTCGTTAGTGCTATTCAGAAAAGAAAATATATGAATACTTCTCAAATATAATTTAAAAATTATTGTATCAATTTTTATATTATTAGACAGCAAATAATATACCATTAGAAAACTATGGATATCTAATTCTTGAAGAATTTTACAGAACTCGATTTGGTGCTCTCGAGCAAAAGTTATGACAATTTTTGTGAAGACTGTATTTGATGGAAGCCAACTATACGGTGAATCTTACATCATCGGAAAGATACAAAATTCTACTTATTGGAGAAATTTACAGAATTCATTTTAGAGATTTCGGTCAAAAAACACAGAAAACATATTATGCAGAATGGTCAAATTCATTAATTAAACTGTACCGACTGAGAGCCAATTACATGATGAATTATATATCATCAGAATTATATGAAAATCAACTTCTTGAAGAATTTCATGAAATTCAATTTAGAACTTTCGATCAAAACTTATGGCATGATAACATGCAGACTGCTTACAAGACAAATATTTAGCGTCAACTTTCTCTCTTCTTCAACAACAATGAAAATTAGGGCGTGACTCCTTGAAAGCACGGAGTTATTAAGTCATGTTCTCTAAAGGAACTAAGGGAGTGAGTCCTTGAGAGCGGCAGTTCATAAGTCCTACTCTTAGAAGGAACTAAGGGCGTGAGTCCTTTGGAAGGAGCAATTCATAACTCATACTCTCAAAAGAAACTAAAGGCATAAGTCCTTGGGATGGGCAATTCATAAATCCTACTCTCAGAAGGAACTAAGGACGTAAGTCCTTCGGAGGGGTAATTCATCTGTCATACTCTCAGAAAAAATTAAGAGCGTAAGTCATTGAGATGGGCAGTTCATAAGTCCTACTCTGAGAAGGAAATAAAAATGGGGCCATGGTTTCACTGAAGGAGTCTAAGTGCTTGGGAGCGTCTACTTACACCGTTCGCAGAAAAAATTTGAAATGGGACCATGTTTCTAGTGAAGGAGCCTAAGTACTTGGGAGCGTATACGTATGCCGTTCTCAGAAGAAAATTGAAACGGGGTCATGGTTCCATTGAAGGAGCCTACGTCCTTGGGAGCATCTACGTATGTCGTTCTCAAAATGGGAAAGTCTGAAAGAACGGAAAAGGAAATATCCTCAGACTTTAGAACAGAAAAGGAAACATCTTCAGGACGAGAAAGTCTAGAGAATGGAAAAAGAAATGTCTTCAGAACGGGAAAGTCTGGAGAACGAAAAAAGAAATGGAACGGAAAAAGGAAAGGTCTTCAGAATGGGTAAGTCTGGAGAACGAAAAAAGAAATGTCTTCAGAGCGAAAAGAAAACGTCTTCAGGACGGGAAAGTCTGGAGTACCTAAAAAGAAATTTCTTCAAAATAAAAAAGAAAAGAAGCTGAGAAAAGAACTTCAGAACTTAAAAAAAAATTGAGGAGAGAACTTCAGAGCTGAAAAGAAAAGTCAGAACTTCAGAATTAAGGAAAGAACTTCAGAGCACAAATTCTTATCCAAAGATTATTACCTCACTTTAAGTAAGAGAAGTAATACATATGAACGTCTATGAGGTCCCAATGAATCTTGTGTTGTAGATCGAGGAATCAAATCATTACACCTGAATGAAGAGAGACTTCATCAAGTGTAATGGGGGGCAAATGAACATGAATAATTCTTGGTGTTCGTCCACATCAGTGGAGAAGAAAAATAATTAAAACAAATATCACAGAAGCATTATGGAAATAGTTGAATTTTCCATGTTGACAGATCTAAAGAAGTTGATCTGGAACTACTCGTCTAACCAAGGTAGCTGAAGTATAGAAGTCGCATAGGGAGTCACAAAAGCCAGAGAAGCCAATCGAGGGAATCAACACCATGGCAAAGCTGGTAGCAAACACTAAAACCATCAGATTCGCCACACTACGCCAAATGATTCAAATTCAAAAATTTGTTAATACTGATAAGCAAGATGTACAAGCAAGATGTACAAGCAAAATTTCATATGACACGTGGCAAGATCTAGACCGAAGACTCCATCGAGGAGAAGATAGAGCGAGAACCGTAGGATCAACTAGGCGATTATGAAGAAATAGACCAATCTGATAAAAGTACATGGATTACCGACGTGACTATCCAAAGAAAAACTAATCAAGACCATTAGATTGTTCAGACGGTCAAGATTTACTAAGTTGTTAATGCTGATAAGTTAGAGCTCAGAGAATATTCTGTTGATCCTATTTTTAGATAGAATTAGATAAATTGTATCAGATTTTATATAACCAATTGAAGGCCTATAAATAAAGGCAAGATGTAAGTCTAACAGGAGACACGACAACTCTCAACACCTATAAGAAACAAGCTGACTATGCAGCTTGCATCAACCTTGTAAATCCTTTCTTTATAATGAAATTCCATTAAAATCTCCCCGTGATTTTTTTTTCCTTTAAGAGTTTTCCACGTAAATCATTGTGTTGTTATTCTCTCATTCTCTCTCTTAATTATTCTCTATATTTTCATATTATGATGATGTAGGAAATTCACGATCGATTCTCAAAAACCGTTAGTTTTTTCCTTTACACATAGCTTAGGGGAACTTGAGATCCAAATACTTTTTCATGAGCTTGAGATCCAAATACTTTTTCTTGAATAATAAACATTGAATTATTGTATTTCTCGAATTACTTAGATTATCTTTCATCAATTGAATAAAAAAACAAATAAGCCATTCATGATGAGAGAGAGCGAGAGTTTTTCCTTTGATGCAAAAGAGAATGCATGACTTAATAAGTGTCCTTTAGCTAAAAAATAAGAGATTTATCCATATCCACTCTGGGTATTACAACAGTCATCCAATGTAATCTAACATGTGTATAACACTACCAAAAAACCCATCTATTGCAACGTTTTGTTGTGGTAGCTAGCCGAAAAGGGAAAACGTGAAATCTTTTACGACAGTTCCGATAATAATCGCCAAAAATTTATTTATCATGCTAGACCTATAGCAGCAGTTCTGAATCATCGGCAGAATGGATGTACTTATTTCATTTTGCTGGTAACGCCTTGAATTTAGGCGGTTAGAAAAACCGCCAGAATGCAATCTATAGCAGCAGTTGTATATGAATGCGCAATAGATTTATAGTATATACCAACCGTAATAAGTCCAAGTATGCGAATGAAAAATCATCATTGTATTTGTGTTTGTGTCACATGAAGCAGGATTTAATCAACTGCCACTATAAGGCTATGCATATGAACAGGACATCATCGTTTCGTTCACGTGCCACACTTCTAGTGACGGTTAATTAGATAGAATCTCAGCCAAAATTCTTAGTCACAAGCAAAACAAGAATGTTTCGCTCATGCCTTAATACTCTCAACATCTCTCTCTCTCTCTCAACATCTCTCTCTCTCTCTCAACATCTCTCTCTCTCTCAACATCTCTCTCTCTCAACATCTCTCTCTCTCTCTCTC
>QANY01008539.1:1138047-1195492 GCA_003255025.1 Datisca glomerata
CACTCCCCCTCCCTCCCTCTTCCCCTCTCTTGGTCTCTCTGAGATCATGAACGGCGACATCTTAGCCCTTCTCTCACACGACTCCTCATATCTTGCTCCCTCCGACGCCATCTCTAGTGCTTCTTTCCTTGGAAAAATTAACGTGAGTTTTTTACCCTGGTGATAAGGGTTTAAGTTCTGTTTCCTTTGTGAATTGTGTCATCCGATATAGGATGCACAATTCTTACTCTGCAACTTCCTAATAAATCATGAATTTATTTAGTGGATGCACATTCAAGCTTGTGAAGCATTCTCTTTGTACTTTATCTTTTGTGGAAATGCGTATGCTAAGATGTCTATAAAACAATTGAAAACCTAGATTGTGCAAACATCTAGAGTAATTATCATATATTATATCAATTTCCCTCTCCTTGTGTTTATCGTTTGCTATGCTTTTGGAAAACGGTTCTGCTTGTTTCTTACTAGATTGTAAATAATTATGCGATACTTTATTGTACTATATTTAACTAATAGATAATGTTAGTAGGATATTTTATAGTTTAATAGCTTGAAATATATGTGTGTGTCTTCTTTACTTGGGAGCTATACAGAAATTGAACATATCATCTGTATCCTACCTACTAGCTCTCCTCCTGGTATGGGGAGGATAAGATAAAGAAGTGTAAGCATCTTTCTTCTATGCAAGGTTTACGATTTTTTTGTCTTTTTAGTACACTCGTCGTTGTTTTATTTTCTTTTATATCATTTAGTGCAGAGTAACTTCAATGGTTAAGAGTTGGATTACAGAACCAAAATTTTGTAAGGAATATTCAGATGGAGAAAATCAATTTTTGAATTTCGATTTTGAGAGAATACTAGAGAATGATTATACATTATGTCCTTGTAAACATTGTGTTAATTGTAGTCATAAGATTAGAGACATTATCTATGAACACCTAATTTATGAAGGATTTATAAATGATTCTACACGTTGGAATTTTATGAGAATCTATGTTCTTGAGTTCATAGTACGTCATCCAAAATTTTTGTTGTAGAACACAAGCATATACATCATTATCATATCAAGAAGATGATTATTACATGCATGAGTTGTTGCATATTGCCGTGGGTAATTTCTTGAACAAAGAACATGAGTGAGACTCTATTCCATCACAGCAACTAGTTGATTTAACTGCAACAACCCTAGACATAGGTTTATGTCCTAGATAGCTTTTAGAGATAGTCTATCCACTAAAGACAAGCTTGTGGCTTGGTGTGTGACTTTTGATTCAGAATATGTCCTTTGTATTAATCATCAAGACATTAGGAATCACCTCTGAGCGTTTGCTCTTTCTCCCACTCTGTTTGGAATGTTGTTTTGCCATAGCAAGGTATTCATGGTAGAGCTATAGACTGGCATCACTTAACTAGATGGCTCCTTGCTTTCAACAAGATGAAAGACTAAAGATCTTTGATGCGTATACTTTTCTATTCTTCTTTTGTTCACAATATTTGAAAATAAATAAATAATAGACTTTTTAAGGCATATTAGCAATAGATTAGCTGTAATTAATACTATTTTGAGCATGATTAAAGATAGACCGGAACCAAAAAGGTTTTTCAGACACTTGACATAGATTGATTCCTCCAATCTTAATGGTATCTTCCTCTATATGCATTAAGAATACTTAAGCACAAAAGTCTTTAGATCACATGTAGTGAACATGGAGGTTAAGTTGGTTGTAGACGTGCTTTAGGATAAGTAGGAGATTGTTAGGATTGTTCTCTAAAAACACTGAAATTCCATTGTATTTATTGAGACATTTAATTTTGATTATTAACAAATAGTTAATTCTTATATTATGTCCAATCCATTATTGTAAAAGGTCCAAAAGCATGATAGTACTTGCTTGGTATATAGTTTTGGAACGGGTTTTGAAATTTAAGGAAAACTCATTGAATCACGAATGGTTCGTGGGCGGAATATCAAAAAAATTTCACATCAACTAATTTAATCATATTAAATATTAAAACCATACATACGATTATGAATACTAAGTTAAACGTATTCAATAGAGGTCGAAATAATTTTATACTTTTCTTGTATCAGAGAAATTCTGATTTGGTAGAATCCTATTAGTCATCTTGCGTTCTTCGTTCTTCGTAGAATTCAAATCAGTCTCCACACCAACAACTACTTATAAGATTCAGAAGTATATATCAATCGGATGTTGATCAGGAATTAAGTGTGGGCTCTTAAAACAACTAGAGAAGAGAAATCAAATTTTTTTCTTCTCCTCTATGGATTTCGGCGACAAGTGGGGGGAGGAGAGAAACTCTTTTCTGCTATGTGTAATCACACACTGACTTAGGGTTAGTGATGCAACCATATTAGCATCACTTATATAATAATTACAGAATTTGCACATATACCCTTCTATTTTAAATTACAAAAAATTCACCTCAAATATTTGTTATTGCCGAAAATTGCATATCTCCCTAGAGTCAAAGTTATGTCCAAATTCATCAATCTAAATTGTTAAATTAAATTGATCTCTATCAATTAATTAATTTATTTTATTTACTAATTATCTAATAATTAGTAAATAACCAATTAATTAATTTGAACATTAATTACTTACTCTTTACTAATTAAGTAACAACACTCATCACATATGAGTTCCGGAAATATACCTTAGTCCAAAACACGTTTTTAGTCCAATTAGTGTTATTTTTCATTCATGTATTTATGAGCTAATCTTGAGACTGAATGAACACACATGAATAAAACTATAGGACTCAAATACTCGGTGAATTTATTTTTATAAATTCCTGACTTATTTAATCATGGCATCGTACGACTTCACTATAAGTTCGATGCTGAATCAAGTCTTGATTCATGCACGCTACATTTTCTGTTGGTGTAAATAAACACTTTTATTTCACGGTCTACAGATTATTTTAATATATTACCCTTCGTGAATATCAGTAACAAGAGTGAGATATAAATTACTATTTTACCCCTCTAGTTATTATCTCATTAACTACTTTATTGACTGTGAATAAGAAATACATAACGGTAAATTGTCTCGTACAGTATACTATGTCTTATTTAATGATTCATTTCATCGAATACTTCGCCAAGTTAATTTATTTACATACCCCTCAATAAAGTATAAGATGATATTGTTGCATTTACAATCTCACCACGAATTTTTATATCTGTGAACCACGCAACCCCAACATAGTTGAATCACGATCCCAACAACTGAGGTATTGTTCGGCAATTTGAACTCACTCATTTGGCATATCAACTATTGTAACTAACTAAGTCAAGTTTCGTATTCACCTCAGGATTAAGGTAATTATGAAAATATTCTTATAGGTGTAACAAATTCAGAGCTAGATAAACGGCTTTACTCTAAACTAATTGATTGTTGGTCTACTCAACATGTTCCACAACGACTTTGCTTTAAACTAGATTGTGATTTGATTTTATTCGAGTGCCCACTCACTCGTGATTTTGGTTGACGGTTCAAGAAATAGTAAGGAAGACTATGAGGTTTCGATTTCACGCTACAAAAGGTATTTTTTCTAATCGCTCTAAATAGTTGTTTCTCAAATTTTTCAAGATTCAGTATTTTCCACTGTGTTGATTCCTACAATTGGTATCGGAGTAAAGGTTTTGAATTATTCTTGAAATTACTTACGAAATATTAATAATGGTCTTGTTTGTTTTCGATATTTCCTTGCATAACCATTTAGATTTCAAGCATAAATTTCTATTGGTTATGCAATTAGAGGGCTATCTATGAAGATATTGTTTTTCCCTTTAAGATTTGTATTTAATTTCCGTAGTTCCTTGTAAACTTTCTTCATGAAACTTAGGATTTTTATGATACAATTATTTGTGTCGGTTGGAGATCGAGACAATGGAAAAAGGGAATAAAAAAAAGGATGAAAACTCGCGTCCACATAGAAGGTGACAGCACGGACATGCTCAGTATTTGGATCATAACTTTTGGATCCAATATTGGATTGAGTCGATTGGAAATCCTCTGAAAATATATCTCAAATACCACAGTTTTGTCTTTCACAAAGAAGACTAAATTCAGATGTTTCTTGGTCCAATTTGAGGCTGAATGTGACTCGTCGGGAAATGACGTGATTTTTCCATTTTTTCTAGTCTGGTTCGTCGGGACGGGATGTATCTCGTGAGGTACTAGGTGGCGGTCGGTGGCCCGTGGTAAGATCAATGGTGGCAACTAGAAATAAATGATTTCAGTGCTAGAGATCATATCTCGGCCTATCTTGAAGATCGATTTTAGATTTCAAATTAAGATAGGCATGATTACGCAAGGTTAGGATATATTATAGATATTTATCTTTAATACCCTACTATTTTGTCTATTATATTTTATACCCAACATACTTAGATTATTTTATTTTATGCATATCACATTTAGATACCATATGACTTTAGATTTCTAAACTATAAGCATTTGTGATTGCATAATGAAGATAACATTAAGTATAATCGATTAGGGTATGCAATGGCTAACCCTAGAAGCATGTCATTAGTTTTATTTAAGTGTACTTTTTAACTTTAATAATCTCACTAGATATTTAATTTACTATTATTTAAATTGTGAGATTATTAGAATTAAGATAAAATTATATTAACTTAAATATAATAATAATTGAGCATGTTTGTTTAATTGGAGTAGATTGCTAAATATTAGGTTGACTAATTACCTGATGTCATGTAGTAGCCCATGGTAATAAAAAATCAAGTAATTAGAAAATCAAGTGGGAGCGAGATTATTAATCAAAATCCACAGTCTCCATTATTGGATCATAGTAAGGTGCTAGGGTACGTCATCTTCAATCTTAGAAGCTCCGTAAAGGAGGGTATCCAAAGTATCAGTTATTACAAGTACGGTCTTTGTAATGATCACCTTGATAGGTGAATAACTAGAAACAGTCTGTCTAAGTAGAAGTTGTCCACTTGTCACAAGTCTGTGGGTGAAATAATGATATACACTAGACTCATATTAATATCATACTAGTAATTAATTAGATTGGCCTATCTTACCTGACTTTTTAAATGTGCCTATGTTTATGAGACTTAGGATACCATTGCATACATTGCATGTTATTTTTGAGTTTTTATTTTTATGTTATGATGTATGCTTTAATTAGAATGTGTATGTATGATTGAGATTTTTATTATTTTTCAGATATTAAAATGTCATCGATGAGCCCATTAGTGTCTATATTGAAAATATGGACAACATTAATGGATATTAACTAGGACTTCAATATGACTGTAAAAAGAAGTAAGTACACTCATAATTAACGCTAATCTAGATTTTCATAGAGTTTCACCCCGGAGAATAAAATTAATATTGGCTATGTAGATAGATTGAATTTTAGCTCCATGATACATAGTGACATTATATGACAAAAATGTTGGAACTTTAATAAATTCATTCTCCATGAAAGTTGATATAATTATTAATCTTCAGTAAGACGTTTTAAGGGGTAATGTTAAACACTAAAACGGTAATGGAAACTCTTGACCATATACTTATGGTTGATATTTTTTCAGAGACATAGAGATTCATATAACTAAAATCAATGGGAGAACCTAGATCGATATAATCTTGAATACCAGAGCAGATTCCTTACATTTGTTCATGATTAAACCATAGCACATGCAGAAATGTTTAATTGAGTTGAACTGAAGTAGGAACTCCAGATAGCTAATGGAATCTTGAAGTCAGTTTGTGTTAAACACGTAGTTAGTTAATTCAGGGACGGTAAAAATATCAAATATTATTCGACAAGTATAATATGTGTATTAAACGATCGAACATTCAGTCAATAATACACAATTCGTAATAATTCATATACGTTTATTAAACATGTATAATATGTTTTCATTAAAAAGTTCGGTATGAAAAATACAGGTTGCAAGCATATGATACCTAGACCTATATATAACAAAGATAAAAGATAAAAGAATAATTTGTTACAATTAAAAAATATTCATAACTTCACTAATTAGATAATAAATCATTGAATAATTGATGATATAAAATATAAAAATAAGTATAGCTAATAAATACATTTTATAGTCAATTAAAAAAATATATGTATAAATAAATATTAATATAGTATTAATATAATAATATTCATATTTCTAAAATAACAAAAGTTTCATTATGATTGACTTTCATTTCTTTATTTATTATTAGAGCTAATAAAAAATTCATCATGAAGAATAATTTACAAACTAAACTAGTTGGTAAAAGGAAAAAGTAAAATAAGTGGTAAAAGAAAAGATATGCATGATAAAAGAAAAGGTAAAATGAAAAAAAAAAACAAAACATAAACAGATGTAGAAGCCCAGGCTCAAACCTGGGCAAGCTACCTACTAGGCCGCACACTAGCCGTTGAGCTAACCTTCTTATTATAATGATGCTGCAAAGTTAATGTATACATACATATACACACTAGCCGTTTAGTGACGAGGAAACGTAAATTTTTTAAGAACGGGTAAATGGGGGAGACAGACGGAAAGCCAAATTCCGAGAATATGAGTGGATGGTCAACCTAAACAAAAAGATCAGAACACTCCTGAATGAAACTTGAAATTACTAAACCACCCCTTCAGAACAGGCGGAGTTAAGCCTTTTCAAGTAGACTTCGTAAGTCAAAACTCTATGATTTCACTTGCTATTTAGAATTGTTTCCTTTTGGAAATGAATTAATGGGGTGAACGGATGACAGACACGTACTCGGTTATGGAAAAAGGAAGCTACTGACATTGAAGAGGTGAACCGTTGCGACTAACAATCATTGAGAAATTGACAGCTGAAAAGAAAGGCTGATACGCACTACCAAAATCAAGAATTGGTAACCACCCTGGTCATTCCCGAGAGCGGGAATATGTATTGACAAATAGCAGCACTGACAACGTGCCGACCAATTGACAAAAGTTGATGAAGGAGAGACATCCAAATAGCTGTAAAATGTATGAGTACTCATTTTAGGCTAATTTGGATAAACTATTATACTATCATTCGTATATGTCATTATTGCCACAGGTCCAGATAGACAAGAGAGAGAAGGAAAATACAAAAAGAAAAGAAAAAGGAAAAAGACACTGTTAGTGAATCCATAGTCAGAAGGAGCATTCTTGGGAGCTGCATCATGCGTCATCAAACTACGTAAATGTGACATCGGGGCAAGGAAATAATATCATTACACTTCAACGAATCAGATCTCATTGAGTGTAATGGATGCAAATAAAAAGGAATAGAATATCTATTTATTTACGTGTATGAAGGAAAAGAAATCAAAAGAAGGCGTGAAGACTGCCGCGGTGGTATAATGGGAAGTACTAAGCGAGGACCGTTGATCTGATCCGACGGCTAGACCCAACTAGGCAGTTAAAGGTTAAATACACAATCTTAGGGAAATATTCGTGTAATCCTATGAACATGGTTAGAATTCCATATTTATGATGATAACTCCACTTTTAAGAATATTTTTATTAGATTTCACGAACTCGGGAATGACCTGTAAATAAAGAACGATTGTATGCTCAATTCATTCAATACAAACCAAGAAAATATTTCTTAGAGCATTGCTCTCCTGTCTCTCTTTATTCTGATTATTCTTCTAACGTGAGAGAAAAATCCTTTACAATCATAGTTGACCGATAGAATGGATTTGAAATCTAAGGATACCAAGATGTGTATAAATATTAGGCGATAGTAATTAAAATAATTATGCACGATACTATATTATGGATGAACATTACAGAATGAATAATAGGTCAGTGATAGTTACGTCGAGTAAAATATAATATAATTGAAGTTCAATTATGATTTTATAGTGGGATTTAATCATAATTATTAATTAATAAATTTGATTATAACTTTAATCGATAGAGTTTATCAATTATGTAGTCAAATGTATTTTTATCCTTATGGGCTACGTTATGACAAGACTTGTTTAATAAACAAGTGGCTTAACGTAAATACCTAATAGTCAACCAATTGATTTAAAAATTAGCTCAATCTTAATTTTAAATGACCAAATATTAATTAAAATTAAATAAATTTATATATAAAAAGTATAAGGTTGGGAATTAAATTCCCAAGCATTACATTGCTTGGAATGGGTTACTCTATTGCAACCCATCCCATGTGAATAGATGATTGATTTTTAAACCCATTTCTTTTTCATAACTGTTATTTTACAGTTTTAAATGTATTAAAAAAATCCTTAAGAAAGTGTGAGACTAGAATCTCTATACTAGTCTCTATTTATGGCCGAACAAAATTTTTGGAAGAAGAAAAAAGACATGAATTAGTTTGTGATTTGATTTTATTGGAATGTCCATCCGTTCGTGATTTTGGTTTACGGTTTGAAGAAAAGTAAAGAAGACTACGAGATTTTGTTTTTTGATTTCATATTTTAAAAGATATTTTTCCTAATCCTTCTAAATGGTTATTTTTCACTGCATTGATTTCCTGCAGAAAGGTCGTGCAATGTTCAAAAACGGAAATGACTTCACCACCAATGTGGGAATTGTTACTTTGGTCTCTGATTCATTGAGAACTGTCAATGCAGAGATTGAACACCACTCATCTGCCGCCTCCTTGTCTTCTTCCTCTAACCTAGAAGCTCTAATTGAAGGAGAACTCAAGAAGCTTAGCCAAAGGAGCAATAGAGTACTCATAGTAGTTCATCAATAGAATTTACTTTGATTCTATGTGAGAAAGCAAAGAAGAAGAAAGTATATTCGGGGCCGATATGGGAAAATAAGATTCAAGAATGAAATATTATCACCACAACCAATTCAACTTAGGAGTGATGATAAAAATGTGTAATGTTGGTGAGATGAGAGAGAAAAGATGGAGGGACATAAGGTGGAGGAGAGAGAAAAGTAAGATTTTAGTTGACCGTGTGAATTCAGACATCACAGGTCCACTTGGTCTATTGATGTTACACGTGTGCAAATAACTTGCCATTCAAATCTATTAATGTTCATTGAAAATGCTATTTAAAGAAGGACTAAGTTAAGACATTAACTATCTCTAGCAATATAAATGTTTCTAAAAAAATACCATCAACATTTAATAACTTGAATTCTTAGTGTTTGACATCAACTTGTCATAAGGTTATTAAACAAATTTTTACATAGTCTTGTACGTATTTCCATATATATAATTTATGTTAGTTACTTCAACACGTACAATGCACATAGTGTTAACTAGTAGTAAAAACATGTGCGTAGCATGGGCAATTGAATAGTATTCTAAAAAATGCTTTGTAGTTTCTTGATCATGAAAAATTATGATTCCTTTTTTTTATGAGAAATAATAATTCCTCTTTACGAGTTCCTTCTAAATTAACATTTTCTTGCATATTAAGATTTTAAAAACCAACATCAAGTTATTTTGTCTTTCAAACCAAAAAACTTCAGAGTGATACAACATACCATTCCGTGGGTTCTTTTGTTTATGGGGAAACCATATTAAAAAAATGTGATATATTTTTCAAAATGAGAAGGCTAGAATAGGTTAAATGGTTAACTAGTCATTATTAGTTTTTTGAAATTAAATTAAAAAAGTGTTAATAAATTAAAAAGAACAGGGAAAAAAGACGAATATTTGTATTCGGTCAAAGTTCCAAGATTTCTTTCCCCTTCAAATCTTAGTTTTTCCTCATAATTTGTGAAGCAAAATCTCAAGGCCGCCGGCCCGCCATTAGTGCCAAACCCAAAAGGAGAAAGGGAACAAATTTAAATGCAATATTCCTCTTATTGTAAATGTTTTTCTAAGAATATCCCACTAGAGTGGAGTTATATATTTAATATAAAATGAGATATGTGCAACTTAAGTCAGGTAAAATTATAATTCTTCTTATGGTATCTTGTTGGTATCGTAGAAAAATATTATTTTATTAAAAATAATTTTAAACTGATCAAATTATAGATTAAATTTTAATAAAATGATGTGTTCTTTTTCATAATTTAATTTAAAAAATATTTTAATGAGTTAAAAAAATATCAATCTATAAATGTGGCATGACACATTATTTGATCTATAATTTGTTTATAGTAAAATTAATTTTTTTCTATTCTTAATTTTATTTCAACTAAAATAGAAATATACATGTTACATCGAATAATGAAGTACCAAACACCTCCCAATGTAGACTCCTCTTAATCTGAAAATTTATAGTACAATTAGAATGCTGAAAATCCAGGTACTTCCTACAAACTATTCTTATGTATATTAGAAAATAATTTATTTAATATTTAGAAAGAGAAACAATGTATTCTTAAAATTAAAAGATCACAACATAGACATCAAATTATCAAATTATCAAATTATCAAACCCAATAACATTAGAGTAAGGAAAAAGTAAGAAAAGTATATATAATGAATTTACTTTTAGAAGCCAATTTTATACCAATCTCATACAAAAAAAACTTCGGCAAGTAAGACCACAAGAGACGCCCCCCACCCCGGCGGAAGGTCTTCCCCAGTTTCTTCACCACCTCCTTCGTCTCCTTCTTTGAACTTCTAATCACACGGAGCTGAGCAAACATCGTCTCCAACGATTTGTAGCATGAGAAGATTTTTCTTTCGATCTTTTCTTTGTGAAATTCTGCTTTGAAGAAAAGCAATGCCGGCGCAAAAGCGTGCTCAAGAGACTTCTGAGGATGATCCTCCAAAGAGCGACCATGGTTGCAGTGATGAAGACCCTGAAGATGAAGAGAAAAAGGGTAAGTTTAGCTTCTTGCTTATTACCCAACGTTTCGAATGTTACGGGAAGAGTCCGTTCCCACATTCGGTTTTGTGTGTTTGAATTGGGTTCTGAATGACTTTTTCTGAATCGTGGCCTTCTGCCGTCGCTCTCTCTTCTTCAGAATCAGATCGAAGCCTTTCGTCCAGTAGTGCCGACAAGGATGAGTACGTTCTACTTTCTCCTTCTCTTTCCTTTCGCTCTTTCGCGCCTGCGCGCGCGCTCTTCTTCTCCTTATCTTCTTCTATTTACTTTCTGATTTCTCCTGTTTTTCTCCATTATGGAACTGCTTGATGCGTGAAAGATTGAGTTTAAGTTAGGATCTGCTTGGTTCGCTTGTTGCTACTATTTGTTTACTGCATCGTATTTGCATTTTGCAATCATATTATGGTACCAGCTTCGTGTGCGATTACACTCTGTCTCAGTGGCTTCCTTTGATTTCAATCATGGACATTTACTTCGTTTTACTCCATTAGAAGAGTACGTTCGTGTTGCGATGAAGGTTCGACTCTTATTGGTTCTGATATGATTACAAATTTTCTGGGCTGGGCTGGCGACTCCGATTAATTCTGATGTGGATTTGATAGTATGTGCTGTATAATTCTACATGTTGGCTGTGTAAGAGAACCTAGCGTAGCGTGCCCATTTCCTTCTGTGGCTATTGCTTGCATGGTGTTGCTGATCGGAATCGTTTTTTCTGGATCGCAATTTGCGTTGGTTGATTGTTGGGTCAAATCTATGAAGCGAAATTCTGGTGGAGAAGTTTTGTCAAACGACCGGTCCAGTTGCCGGCGAGAATGACGAATTATGAGTATTAGGCGACTTGGATGATAATAGTCTTCATGCCAAAGAACAGGGCATTCTCGTCACAAACAAACCAGCTCTCTCTCTCTCTCTCTCTCTCTCTCTCTCTCTCTCTGAATGTCAATTACTGATCGGCTAATATATATATATATATTCTTTTTACTTTGGTTCCTTGAATATCGTAAGTACTGCTCTGTGGTGCGGGAAGAAGTTAACATTATTATTTTTTTGATTGGGAAGGAGTTGACATTCAAATCCAAGTTTTAAATTTGGTCATTGTAAGCATGTGAAATTGCTTCCTGTTTAGTGTGCTGTGATTTGGATTGTTGTGATATGCTTTTCTTAATCAGCATTTGTTAATATCGCAACAAAAGTTATATCATCTCTCTTGTATATATTCTTTCTGACAAAGCCAAATTGTTTCTTTGGTTCTTTGTCACAGATATGTTGTAGTGAAATTGTCAGAGATACGCAAAGAAGTGCAATGCCCGATCTGCTTGGGTATGGTTCTTAGACATTTTGTTTGTCTGCATGAAATTCCAGATGCAAAAATCCAAGTTTACTTCAACATTATTTACGTTTCTCTGTTGCACAAAAGCAATTTGATAAATTCCTGTAATAAGTTGACGTATTTCAGCAGTGAGATTGCTATTGAACAACATTGGTATGGTATTTGTTTCCCTGCAGAGGTTAATGATTTTAATCTTGAAATGATTGTGTTATGTATGGCACTTTTCAAGCTTATCTGTCATGCGGCTTTTTACATGCAAAACATTTGCACATCAAGCATGTGCTTGAAACGAATGTTTTTATTAAGATTAGATTAGACTCATGCTCTCCAAGGCCATTTAAGGATAAGATGCGGATATACACATTGTCTTGAAGAAGTTGACTGCACTAGTCATGCTTCTTGGATTAGAAAAGTACATGTCTTATTGGCCCCAAAAAGCATCTAGTTAGATTATGCTTATCTGTTAGAGGTGTTTCTTGGATTGTTTAACATCATTAGTACTGCATTCGTTAAATGCATTGTGAGATGATGATAATAATCTAAATTGTGAGTGTGAATAGAAAACTCCATTGGATGAAAGACCTAGTACCCTTTGTTGCTATTCCTGCTATTGCACAGTACTGGATGGATTCAGAAATAACCTGTCTTTGAATTACTATAATGTTTGTCAAATGTGCACTTAATCATAAAGCTCATCTCATCAATGATGTACTCTATATCTCTTGTATCCAGAGAAAAAACGAAAATGGATAATGCACAAGATGTGCTTAAGCTCGTGTAAAACAAGCAATTGCTGCTGCTCTTGCAGCATGAAGATGCTACAATACATTCCTCAGTTGTACTGCTAACCCATGTTTTCCGAAGTTCATAATCCTCTATAAGCTCAGGGAGATACTAGCAACAATTGTTGTGTTAAAAACTAAACCTCTGATATTTAAGGACACATGTTCTGTCAGATAGTCCTCATATTTATAATGTACAGTGTCAAGTTTCTGATTAGGTTTCACACACGCTAAGCCAGTACAAAAGTTCTGGATAAAAGTTCAAGGAATTTTTTGTTCAGAAGATTCATCTGAAGGTTACAATTGTCCAACTGCACATTTCACTCTCATGTACACTAATCTGTGCACTTAACCAAACAACCTTGGCTGCAATAACATTGAACTGTCTATTAAAGCAATGGCTTTAGCTCACAAGTGGCAAATCTTTGGACGTACAGGGATCATTAGAAAAACAAGAACAGTAATGGAGTGCCTACATCGTTTTTGTAGAGAATGCATTGACAAATCCATGCGGCTAGGGTACACACTTGCATCTTTTTATTGGGGATGATTGTACTTGCAAGATCAAAATTTGTTGACCTTTCCTTTCCTTTTGCTTGACCTAATAGCTGACATTTGCTGCAGTAATAATGAATGCCCTGCTTGCCGCACACACTGTGCTAGTCGTCGCTCTCTGAGAGATGATCCAAACTATGATGCGTTGATTGCTGCTTTATATCCGAACATTGACAAATATGAGGAAGAGGTAATTCTTGCCTGACTGATCTCATCTTGGTTTGGGATATGAGCACTGTTCTTCTGAAGGAGAATCATTTGATAATAAAATCTGTGTAGGAATTGGCTCTCCAGGAAGAAGAGAAAGCTCGCAATAAGCAGGTGAGATATTTTCAAGCTTAGTACAATAGATGTTTACACACTTAGTGTCAAGTGTCCATAAGCTAGGTTTTCCGTGGATTTGTAAGTGGATGTGTTTATTATATTCTTCATTATCAAAGGAAGAATCTGCTATAGCATACTTCTGCAACCTAGGTTTGTTGCAAATTCAGGAAAACTGATAATGTAGGGAAAAGAGTATTTTTCCTGGTAATGAACTGTACTGGGTTTGAAGTTGTGGAAGCTGAGGCATACCACCAGTTCTGTTTTTTTCTTCATTGTCTTGCTTTCATTTCCTGTCGGATCCATCTTTGAAATTACAACTCAGTTATTTGTCGTCTGTGACTGTTTTTATGGGTTGGCTCAGGTTTTCCTGTGCTATCTTTTGGTATTATTATATAGACGGTTTCTTATCCTGTATTGTTGCTTTGTGGTGCAGATTCAAGCTTCGATCGCCCAGACATTTCTTCGGCAATCCGAAGCTCTTAGTAAAAAGCGCACCCCATTTGTCAGGAGATCACGAGGTAATTATCGAAATGCTCATTTGAGGGGGAAAAGGAACTATAGAAATGCTGAGCTACCAGGATCTGACGACGATGAGGAAACAAATGGTACTGATGGGGGAAAAGATTCATCTTCTTCTGATGAGCATGTAGTACCGAAACCAAAAAGAATCAAGAAACGAGGAGCATCTAGGTTCCCGCAGCCTTCTAATGCTGCTGCTAGTGCTGCTGATGCAGATGGAGTTGGTGATGAAAATGATTCCGAATTGAATAGAGAAACCATGAGTGCATCTGTGGGGCTTGTCAGCAGCTCAGAAAGGTTTTCCTGGGGAAAAGGTGGCATGCGGAGTCACACACGACATGGCAGCAGCATGAATGGTAGCAATGGCAAAAATTCCAGAATTAGCCGCGTCTCTAAGTTGGTAGACTATCTACGAAATTCAAATGAAAATAATGATGAGGTAAATTATCATTTGAGTAGTGATCTTATAATTGATACAATCTTTCTTTTGAAACTTTGCAATATTCCAATTTTGCTTATGTGACTCCATGCAAGATATCATCCAGGTTCTTGTTTTTTATCCTTGTGCACTTTACCAGGTTTCCTAGTGATTATTGGTGTTATAATTTTTAATGTTATTTCAGTTGGATGTCCATCTCAAGCTCGTTTCCTTCAATAAACAAATAATTCCCGACTTGCCACGGCCGTATATTTGTTGTAGACCAACCTTGTCAGTCAGACAAATTTGTCAGGTAATTATTCCCTAACCTGATCTTATTACTTCAGTTCCTGCTAATTTTTCAGCTGCATTATTTCCAATATTGCTGTTGCTTATCACATCATCCTTTTTAATGCAGTATATTGCTCACCAAACCGCAATACAAGCTGATGAAATTGAAATATTCTTGGTTAAAGAGCCGAATGCTGTTAAACTTAGATCTTCAACCTCTGAAAAGACTTCAATTTCTGAGGCAAGAATCTCCGATCCATCCAAAGATAAGTTGCATGTATTGAAAGAGCGACAAACTTTGGCTGAAGTTCAGAAACAAGCTTTTGCCTGTGGGCAGCTGGTTAGCTTTCTATTTTAAGTTTAAATTCATATAAAGAAACTATTTTTATGTTGGGTTTTTGGCATTTATATGGAGGAAAAGAAATTGTAGAGATTTGTATTTTGGTTCAAATGGAAAGTAGAGAATATAAGCATATGGTTAAAAAAATTTCTTTTCTTATCCTTTTCCTCCTTTTTTTAGAAAAAAAAAACTTAATCTCCGAGTGCTTTAATGGTATTAGCTTTTAATAGTATTGTAAATATGAATTCTATCTTTTTGTTGGTCATATTTGCAGCTTTTGGCGTATACAAAGAAGTTGGAAGAATCAAAATGGTCCTGATGACACATTTAATGCCGTTATGCGTTTGATAATGACGAACCAGTCATCTCCTCTTTACAGAAGGATTACTTATTTTTCAATATACTTCTACTTGCTAGAGAATAGGATACAAAAATTGTGTACTTTATGCTTTAAAATATGTAGTGTCTAAGCTAAAGAATGAGCGTTGGAGATTCAAAATTCCTTTGAGTTTGATCTTTTGAAAATGGGGAAATCGTTTTAATGTAGATTTTTTTGTAATGTAGGTTTTTTTTTGGTAATGTGGGTGTTAGTCTTTGCTACAACACTGTATAAAGCACTCAAAGATGTTCTATAAAATGGTAATTAATCACTGATTGATCCACTTCCTACTTCCCATTCCCTCTTAACACTCTCCCTCCCCCTTCTCTCTCACACACACACAAGGACAGCCCTTTAATCCTCTCTCCAAATGTGATAGAAGCCAAATCCAATTTTTTTAGACTTAATGTGTTAATAACGATATGTCATAAAGTAGTTATATTTTGTCAAAGTCAGTAGTAATTGGGTATGGTCTATCCGAAAAGTGATTTTAGAAATTTAACCCTACTCTTTAAAACTTAAAATTTAGTCTATTTTACTTGTCTAAAAGACATTGTTATCTCTTATTTAGTCTTACATTTATGGAACTTATCTTGTCTTTTCTTCGGCAAAATCTTTAGCTCTTCTTAAAGGTTTGAGGTTTGCTCAATAAAATTCCCTCTACATTTCCCATGCAAAGTCGGACAACTCAAACTTGAGTTCTATAGTTTCTTCTCAGTCTCTCACTTTAGCTACTAATGAATATATTTTAGATGTTATTGGAGTTACTTTCTCATTTCATTTAGTTCTAGAGTCAAATATGTTTCTCGTACTTGTAACTATGTAGCAGATAGATAGACTAGTTAAATACGTGGTAGGTGTCAAATTCTCTCTTTGTACTCTTGTAATTACTAATATTCTCTTTGAAAAGAAAGAACTTAGAGTAGTCGAAGTTACTTATTACTTAATGTATGTATCCAAATAGCTACTTGATGGATACTTCAACTTCAAGTAGCTTGTGTTGAAAATTTATTTGGGTGTGTTGCAAATTTAAATGAGCAGTTTATTTTGTGAGTTACAAATTCAAAATTGAATTTTATATTTATTTGAAGAGTTACAAATGGTTTTATTATTTTATTCAATGCACAAATTAAAGCATTTGGACTGTTACACTATTTCAATTAGTATATAATATCACAACCATTTTCCTTTAGATATATACTAGTCATATATGAGTTTTCACAACATCAATCTATCTCATATCCCTTATGCTGGATATTGTGTATGATTTTCGTGATTCTTCTATTCGAGTGCACGTGTTGAAAATATAACTTAGACTGTTGAATCATGGAGGCCGGGCGCGTAGTGAACCTTAATGCACTGGGATACTTCTCATGAGGGCGCGGGATCGATTTTAAGAACAGTTGCTCGGCACGCCTCAGTCTAAGATATTTTCAACAATGTTTTATCTTTCCGGATAACATCTTTTCTTCATTCACAATAAGTGCTATTGTTTTTCTAACAATCTTAAAGCCGATTTCGTTATTGTGAATCTATATTTCTTTTATCACGTAATATAATATTAAAATCTTTCCTAAGAAAAACAGTCGGATATTCAAATGACTGTTTGGTGATGATGCCGTGATACAATGCTATTTGGCCGTGATGATGTTTTTTAATTTTTATATTAAAAATTCGATGAGTGAATATTCTATGAGTAATTAGAAATTTTAGCCTTCTGTGTTTACTCATGCATGTTGTAACTTATCACAAATATATATATATATATTCTAAAGGAATATGAACGATTTGGAATTTGACTCTTATAGTCTCAAAGGGTGGAAATTACAGTGTTCTTTTACGTTAAAAATCAAGAAATGTAAAATGACTACCTGATCAGAGGTAAAATTGCTATTTCATGTGAACTCATGCTTATTATTTTGCGATGACAGTACTGTGCTGATGTGAATTATAATGTCATGTTGTTTGAAAAAAAAGAAAAAAAAATTAAAATGTTATTTTTTGTATGGATGGTTACATTGTAACAGATATTGGTTGTTTTTCGGCTAATTATCCTTTTAATAATTTAATAATTGTGAGTTATGACATTCAGAGAGTATTACATGTATGTCAAAGGAATTACTGAATTCAGTCGAATCATTACTCTTTGGCATAAAATAAATACTGTATTCGTTGCAGTGGTTATGAGAAATTCAACCCCATTTCCAGGTACAATTTTTTTTGTCTATGAAAATCGAATCATGTCTATCTGATTTTATTTTCTGTAAATGATAAATATCAAAGCTCACTGAAAGTGAGTTTTGAAACTTTAGAATAAGATTATTGAAATCTATAATCTGAAATGTCTATGAAGGATAATAATTATGTGCATCAATTTTACCTATACAACTATTTTGTCATCGTGTGAGCGGGAGTTATATGTGGCCATCAAACAAACGTTTATGTAAATGAATTTCTATTGCTACTATAAACACACTAGTGAATACATGTGTTTCACATTTGTTATAAGGTATTTGACAGGTTTATACATGAAATCATTATTTAAAATGGATGAAGGAGAGTTACAATCTTGTACTTAATTAAACATTTATTATGAAGCAATAGTCATGCATATAGAAGAATAACTTCATAATATATATGTTAGAGAATTCTTTGTTGGCTATATAGCTATTGTGCGTGATGTATAACGTATACTTCAACCGTAAGAAGTTAGAGAAACGGAAATATACGAGACTGAAGGAGATGAAAATCGGATGGCTAGCAATCATTGAGTTAATCATGCCTGATAACTTGATGTTAATTTTCATGAATTTGTGCTCAATTTGTAGCCTTACAATTTAGTGCAACACTAAAGAGGTGAGACGCTTCAGATTTTAGAAAAGTGAGCATATATGTTGTGAATTGGAGCATGAAATTGAGCATTAAATATTTGTGCTACTATACTGTTTATTCGAGTAGTCTTGAATATGAGCTAAATGTTTTGTATTAACTATTATTTTATGTTGTAGCTCAATATTGACTACTAATTTTATGAGCGAGTTAAAATTCTCACTGTGAATTTTATGGAGGATAAAATCGAGTTAGCCTTCCTATTGAACATTAACTAGAGGTACAATGGTGCTATACCGGATTAGTTTTTTAAATCCTATTGATTTTCACATTGACAAATTGAGATCATACAATATGAAAATTAAGATGAATGTAATTACTATGGAGCCGATGAAATATTATGTTGCACTATACTTATGTGCAAATATTTATTACATCACTGAAAATATGGTGGTTTCCATGACAAGTGTATATTATCATGATAATTTTATTTTGATATCCAGAAGTTTGATATAGTTGAGAAATGACAAAAGTTTTGTATTTATTTACTTAGCAAACTCTGATGAAGGGATATATTATTAATTTAGGTGCGTTATAAATTTAAATGAATAATTTATTTTACGAGTCATAAATTCAAAATTAAATTTTACATTTATTTGAAGGGTTGCAAATGGTTTTATTATTTTATTCAGTGCACAAATTAAAGAATTTGGATGGTTACACTATTTCAATTAGTATATAATATCACAACCATTTTCCTTTAGATATCTACTAGTCATATATGTGTTTTCACATAATCAATCTATCTCAAATCCCCTATGTTAGGATATAGTATATGATTTTCGTGGTTATTCTATACAACTGCACGTGTAAAAGACATAGTTTAGGCTATTGAATCTTGGAGGCCTGACGCGTAGTGAATCTTGATGAACCAAGATACTTTCCATGAGGGTGTAGAGTCAGCTTGAAGGACAATGGCTCGCCACACCTCAATCTAAGATATTTTCAATAATGTTTTATCTTTCCGGATAATATATTTTCTTCATTCACAATAACTTAACCTATTTTTTCTAACAGGTTGGACACTCCAAGCAACTAGTTAGATGCTAACAACTCGAACACATCAAATAATTATTTGAACACTCAATATAACGACTTGAACACTTCATGTAAATGAGTAACTTGAAGAAAGATAAAATTATCTTAAGTACACAAATTTTTTAATATTTGAAAAGTTGGACTGAATTTCTGATACAACTTTTCTAAATGAACCAATTTTCTAGATGTAAAGGAAATTTCTGGTATGAAAATTGTAACAGAATAATAAAAGAAGAAATTGAGAGAAAATGAGCTAAGAATATTTTTCTTGTACTCAACCGTGTCCTTTGAGGTTGTATCAACCTCTAT
This sequence comes from Datisca glomerata, assembly GCA_003255025.1. Taxonomy (NCBI): domain Eukaryota; kingdom Viridiplantae; phylum Streptophyta; class Magnoliopsida; order Cucurbitales; family Datiscaceae; genus Datisca; species Datisca glomerata. Next base: position 1,158,016 of record QANY01008539.1, read on the forward strand.
TTATACACAACATTTAATACGCTTTGTTCTATATTTTCGTTGTGCTTCTTGCAGAGCCGTTATATAGAGCTTAAGACAATGATTTGGCCGTTGGGTTGGTTATCTTCTTCTAGAATATCCCTTTGTAACTGTTGCCTCTATCCGAGAGCCTTTCTTGTTCCATGTCACTTTTATCAATCTTTCGATCCAAACTTTGCCACATGTACACTATAACATAAATATATTGTTCATTGACCTTCATTACACTTTGCGAAATCCATTCGCTGATGTGTAATAAGTATGATTACTTTCTTTTAAAGTTGAACGCCTTTTGTCATTTCGTCTTTCTGTGTTGCTTGGCGATGCATGATACACGCCTCCCTAGCATGCTTTTGCTAATGATAGCGTCAGGTAACAGTCACTCTAATCGTAACTGCCGTGACCGTTCAATTCATGTTCCCTCTTCATCATGCCTTTTTGTTTTAGCGCATTTTTCCATAGGCTTTTTGTCTTTTCAGTTAATCTTTTGAGATTTGGACAAATTTATATTCTACTTCAAGTCCGCGCTCTATTTATAAGACCTTCATTTTCGTCATTCATTCACCTCTTCCTTTCATTGATGTAAGTCTTTCTCTTATTTTTTTTGTTTCTCTCCTCCGTCTTTCTTCTTTTGTTTCATAAGATTATAGGCAAGGAAACCATTTCCTCTCCCTCCATCCCTAGGTTTAGAAATGAGCCTAATTTAAGGAGTGTATGAGAAGTTAGCAAAATACTTTTCCCACAGATGTACATTGCTTCCTTGGTGAGCGCGGGGCAGTGGGCGTTCCCTGTAGGCCCCCCGCTAAGGTTACCTTTCACCCCATGTATATAGCCTTAGGATTTAAATTTCCTATTTCTCCTCTTTTTCAAGATTCTTTTAGTCGTTACGGCCTAGCTCCATCTCCATTTACTCCAAACTCCTATAAGTTTGTTCTTTGCTTCGAGGCTTTGAACAGATTGTACAACCTAGGTTGAGGTTTAACTGAACTCCACCTTACCTACTTCGTCAAATCCCAGGGGAAAGTTACTACCTGGCCCCCAGAATAGACAAAAAGGGGGGCTATTATTAGAGAACTCCCTAAAAGGGACAAAAGATGGGAAATATATGTTTTAAACGTCGAGGGAATCTGAAGCGGTGATGGCCATGAAACATTCCCCATAGATGGGGTGTTTTCAATAAGTCTCTCGACCCGAGCTCTCTATCTTTTTCTTTTCATTTTCTCTTCTTCTTATTTTTTAAACATATGTGCATATTTCTGTTTTCATTTTCCATCACTGACCTATCTTTTATTGTGCAGATAAACGTGCAAATGTGAGGCCATTTCACTCAAAGGAAAATGTCAAACGAGTGATAAAAATTTTGTTACCCTATCTGAGATTGGCATCTCCTACTCAACCCTAGAAAGGAGGTTACAACTGCTTTCATTCCCGCTCGTGTTGCCTCCACTTTAGCTCCATCTTCTCCACTTTCTCTTCTGAGAGGTATTCCAATCCCTTCTTTTTTTTCCATTTCTCCCCCTCATTCTTGTTTTCAAGAGTTCTTCTAAGTCAATGGACTCTAAAGAAGAAGAAGAAGAAGAAGAAGAAGAAGAAGAAGAAGAAGAAGAAGAAGGAGAAGAAGAAGGAGAAGAGGAAGGAGAAGGAGAAGAAGAAGGAGAAGAAGAAGGAGAAGAAGAAGAAGAAGAAGAAGAAGAAGAAGAAGAAGAAGAAGAAGTTATCCCACCTCCAATGAAAAGCGTTATACATGACTAAACGGCTTCACACCATGATTGGAGATATTGGGGAAGGAATGTCAGTCCTAGAATGAATGCTTTAAGTTCCACTCCTCCTCCTTCTCCCGCTACAAATGAATGTATCTCCTACACGTCCTCCTTCTCCTCCTCCTGCCATTTAATCGGAGGTAAATGTTACCGCTCGTGATCTTCCCCAAGCGGACATCGAGGAGTTCGTTCCTTGAAGGCTAAGGAGATTCACCAACGCTCCTCAGAATCCTTCTTCTGTGAGCGTCCTAAATGAACCTCAAGTAGCTCAAATAATTCCATGTGGTCTAATCTATGAACAGACACCCAAGCTACCCGTAACATGTCACTTGGGGAACTTTTATGCTTTCTTAGCAATGACTTGATCGGGTAAGTTTTTCTTTTTCTTATTTCTTACTGTCTTCTTTCTCTTTTTTCCATTCTCTCATACTTAACTTGTTTTCCTTCTTTTTTAGGCTATCACTCACCACAATGGGATTCAAGATATCATGGTTTGCGAGAGTAAGCTTTGATCAGTTATCGTGGTGAGTTGGCTAAGACTCGAGCCTTGGTCACTAGCTCCAAGTGGAAGTGGAGTAGTTGAAGAAAATAGAGGCGGAACTGTGAGAGAATGCTGAGAAGCAGGCTGAGGAGATAACGTTCTTAAAGTGGACAACTTTAAACTTGATTAATTATTGAAGGCTGTTGACTTAACAAGAGCTCGAACCATTGGGGAGAAGGAAAAAAAGGTGGAGGTTGAGTTTCATGCTGCTTCTGATGAGGCTGAGCAAGCCATCTATAGTTTGAGAAATAGAGATGCCTTGGCTCAAACTCCTCCCAGATTACCCCTTTCTGATGAGCCTCTGACTCCGATCCATGAAGATGTTCCAATTGAAGACGCTCTCGCTGTTGATGCTTCTACTGGCGATGCTTCTGCTGGAGATATCATTGTATTTCTTAGCTTTTATTTTCCTGTTATTGTACCTTTTCCTTTTGAATGAAATGATGCCTTAGAAATTTTCTTCCTTAGTCTACTTCTAATTGGTTTATTTGCAAAGCTTCCTTACGTTTTGTTTTCCTTGGTAGAATACCTTAACATCTAATTATTTGCTTTATCATTCATGTTCTTAAAGGCTTAGATTCATGGTTGAACCAAATTTTGAACTTCCTTTAGAGAACTAATTTTAGTGTGAAGTAATCCATTTTCAAGGACTTAGGTTCATTGTAAAACCATGACCCCAGCTTCCTTTAGAGAACGGTTGTCCATTGTAGTGTAATTTATTCTCAAAGACTTAGGTTCATTGTAGAACTATGACCCCAGTTTTTTTAGAGAATGGTTGTCTATTATAGTGCAGTCTGTCTCAAGGACTTTGATTCATTGTAGAACCATGGCCCCAATTTCCTTTAGAGAACGACTGCCCATTTTAGTGCAATGCGTTCTCAAGGACTTAGGTTCATTATAGAACCACGGTCCCCATTTTTTAGAGAACGACTGCCCATTGTAGTGCAGTCCGTTCTCAAGAAATTAGATTCATTGTAGAACCATGGCCCTGGTTTTCGTTTGAATTCACCAAAGAGAGGGGAATTGATTAACAACGAAGAGTTTTTCATGGAAAATCCTCAACAGGAAAAAACTACGAGAAAAATATCCACTATATTTCTTTAAAAAACTACGACACACATGTTAGACATAATATTTCTTTAAATGGATAGCATTTCACGATTCTACTAAGTTTTGCCTGTCTTCCGTTGTTAAATAATAAAATCCATTGCTTTCAATTCTACTGACAATGTATGGACCGTCCCTGTTTGGACCCAGTTTGCCTTCCGTCTAGAAAATCTTCTTCAATATCATATCCCCTTTCTTATATCCGTATTTTCTTATCCTCTGATGGAAATACGTTATCCTTTTCTGATTAAAATTGGCCATTGAGATTATAGCTACTTCCCTTCTTTCCTCTAGTAAATCTAGATTCTCTTTCATTAATTTAGTATTTTATGGCTCACTCAGACTGGATTTTATAGTTGGCTTTTCGATTTCAACTAGTATTATGGCTTCCATCCCGTATGCTAAGGAAAATCGAGTCTCTCCCGTTCACTCTTTCGAGGTCGTTCTATACGTCCATAATACTGCTGGTAACTCTTCTACCCATTTTCCTTTTGCAGCACTAACCACTTCTTCAAACTTTCAAGAATAATCCAGTTGGATATTTTCGCTTAACCGTTCTCTTTGTGGATAGTATGATGTTAAAAATTAGTTTTTGATCTAAAGTCCTTCACAAAAGGTTTTGATTACATTTCCCATGAGTCACAGTCCATTTTCTAAAACTAGTATTCGAGGAATTCCATACATGCACACAATATTCTTCCACGAAATCCTTTTACCTATTTTCTCGAATTCTTGCATATGCTTCTATTTCAATCCACTTTGTGAAATAGTCCGTGGCAACAAGAAATAATCATTTTTTAGCAGGCGCCATGGGAAGTGGTCCCACTATGTCCAAGACCCACTGCATGAATGGTCATAGACTTGCAATGGTGTTGAGTTCTCTTGGCGCCATCTTTTCTACGGGAGTAAAATGTTGACACTTTTCACACTTCCTTGCATATTATTTTACATTCTGATGCATCTTTGGCCAGTAGTACCATTCATTCAATATTGTGTTCTAATGACCTTCCTTTTGTATGATTTCCACAAATTTCTTCATGAATTTCTTCTAGCACTTATTGAGCCTCCATCGGCTTTAAGCACTTCAGATACGGACCTGAAAATGATCTACGATATAATGTCCCATTAATCAATGAGTACCTAGCATTTTGCCGTTAGATCTTTCTTCCCAGATCTTTATCTTCAGGTAGCTCATCGCTTATAAAGTAACAGATTATGTCATCCTGCCATCTAGGTTCTGTTTTATCTTTTACATTAGTGATGGTGAAGAACGAAAATTTTATACTTGGTTCCTCGAGAAACTCCACTGGCACACTCCTTTTGTAAGGAAGCTGTAACGATGACCCCAATGTTGACAACTCGTCTGCATGGTTGTTCTCACTAGCTCTTGGTATCTGCTAGATCTCATATATTTTTAGTAGACTTAGCATATCTTTGGTCTATTGTAGATACTCAATCATCCTTAGATCTTTTGCTGAGAATTCTCTGTTACATGTTTTACGATTAGCATAGAATCATAAAAAATCTTAATTATTGTAACCTCCAATTTTAAATAGCACATTGACTCCCACAATTAGGGCTTCATATTCTACCTCATTATTTGATGCATTGCATCCGAAAAAGATTGAATTCCTAAGTGTTTCCCTGAATAAGGTTTGTATCACAATTCTCACATCTACTCTTTTATTATCTGAGGCGTCGTCAACAAATAATTTCCAAGAGTCATTTCCCATTTCTGTCAGGATACTCCTTTTTGGGTCCTCTCCATCGTGAGTGAAATCAACCACAATCAGCTAAAACTTATCCCTTTATTGACACACTTGGTTCATAATGAATTTTGTATTGCTCGAGTTCAATTGCCCATTTCGCCATTCTTTCACTTATTTCTGGATAATGTAGTAGACTTCTAATTTGCGAGTCTATTAATATCTTATTGCTGTGAGCCTGCAAGTAAGGCTTCACCTTTCTCGCGGCAATCAAAACTACCAATATTAATTTCTTCATTCTTTTATACCTTGTTTCTTCTGCCACCAAGCTTTTACTGACGAAATAAACGGGCTTTTACTACTCTTTTTGAGACCATTACATATAGAAGTAATTCCTCAACAGGAAGAAGCTTTGAAAATAATGGCGGAGATGCTAGGTATTCTTTGATTTTGTTGAAAGCATATTCACACTCTTCATCCCGGCTATTAGTGAAATCTTTTTTGAGCTTCATATAGAAAGGTATGCACTTGTCTGTTGACCTTGAGAGGAATCTGTTTAGAGCCGCCAACTTTTCCATCAGACTTTGCACTTCCTTGCAAGTTTTGGGAGATTTCATATCCATGATGGCCTTTACTTGGTCTGGATTGACCTCAATTCCCCGCTATGTCACTAAATGACCCAAGAACTTTCTCGTTGCGAGCGTGAAAGTATACTTTTCAGGATTGAGCTTCATGAGACTTTTCTTAGAATTAAAAAGGCTTCGTCTAAGGATGTGGTCTTGTCAATATTTTCTTTTGACTAGCATGTCATCCACATAAACCTCCATCATTTTCTTAATTTCCTCACGAATGATTTTGTTTACGAGCCTTTGGTAAGTTGCATTTTTTAAAACCAAATGACATTACTTTATAATAGAATATACCTTATTCAATAATAAATGAAGTTTTCTCCTGATTAGGTAGGAACATTTTCATCTGGTTATATCCTGAACAAGCATCCATGAAGGTGAGGAGTTCATGTCTGAAAGTCGTATCCACCATTTGATCTATTATTGGTAACGGGTAATCATCATTTGGGCATGCTTTGTTCAAGTTTGTGAAATCTACACAGATTCTCCATTCTCCATTTTTCTTTTTCACCATCACCACGTTGGCAACCATGTAGTCTACTTCTCTGATGAAATCATCTTTCAAGAGTTTATCCACTTCTTCTTTATTAGTCGCATTTCGTTTTGGAGCAAAAAACCCCTTTCGATGTTTTGCGAGCTTGATGGAAGGGTTAGGATTCAATTTATGACAGATAATATTTTGTGGAATACGTGGCATTTCTTGTGCTTTGCTTGCGAAGATATCCTTATTATTCCTTAGGAAACTTCTCAGTTGCTCATTTCCATTTCCTCAAGTTGGGCACCTATATTTGTCTCTTTCTAAGTCCCTTCTTCTAGGAATACAAGCTTAGTGGACTTTGTTGCTTCATACCTTCGATTTGATGGATCATCGTGTCCCTCTTACTTTAGTTGCTATTGTTCGGTTTTCTTTTCCCTTTGTCCGCCAAGTTTCTTTTTGGATATCGTTCATCTAGCGGATTCAAGTTCCATTACGGCGTAAATTCGAGTTGTGACTTGGTTCCTATTTATAACTTTTATCCCCTCGTGAGACATATATTTCAATATTCAACACTTGATAATACATGGATGGAATGAATTTCATCTTGAGCATCCACGTCATTCCTAGAATTACATTGTGCGAAGAGGGTGTGTCTAGAAAAACAAATTCAGTCAGATGATTGAAAGATTCTGCATTCACAATGAGCGTTATTATACTTTTCGATTAGCTTATCGTGCCATTGAATCTGATCAGTGGCTGTGACAGGTCTTGTAGCTTTGGATTTCTCGTGGACATCTTCTCTAGAGTTGACCAATGTAGAATGTTGTCACCACTCCCATCATCTATCAGTACTTTTCTCATGAGGTAGTTTCCAACTTGGATCGTGATTACTAAAGCATCATTTTGTTGTTCACCACGTTTCCTCTAAATCCATATCATAAAAAATGAATAGCGGATTTTTGTTGCTGTCTAATTTGCTTCCCCATCCTAGTGCACACTGTAAGTAGGCTTCTTGCAGTATATTTTTCTCCCCTTTCAAATTGTCCCTTCCTATTTTGTTAAAGAGATTATTGTGTCCATGATCCTGAACTGTTGTTTTCCACTATTGAACTTTCTTTTTTTGTTGCCTGCTTCTATCCTTCCTTCTGAACATACTGTTGAAGGTAGATATCTTTTACCAACTCTTCAATATAGTCCTTAAGTCAGAAATAATCCTGGGTAAAGTGTCCGTAGCTTTTGTGGAAGGAGCGATATTTGTCCTTGGCTCTGTGGCTTGGCTTTTTCGTAAATGGGGCTAGTTTTTTAACCATGAATTGTTTTTATTGCTTCAAGGATCTGATTCACTGTTATCGTGAATAGTGTGTAGAATTTATCTCTAGGATGGATCCTTTTTGTTATTCTTTCTCTTTTCTCGGCTTATTCCCATTGGTATTCTCCTTGTCCATCATTTCTCTCCACTCTTTCCGTTATCTTCTTTCCTAAGCAGGAGTTGTCGTCAGTTTTCCATTGCTCTTTCGTCCTCTGTTCTAATAACTTCGTCAGGCTTTTCTTTTCTTCCTCCAACGTAATGTAAGTTTGTGCCCGTTCAAACATTTTTTCCATTGATAGTGGTTTCACCTTCAACAAATCATTGAATAAAGAGGATTTCGGGTCCAATCCCTGTCTGAAAGCAAGCCTCGCCACTCGATCATCATAATTTTCTACTTTAGCCATCTCATCCTTGAATCGATATGTGCATTCGTGTAATGATTCCCCATTCTTAATGGACATGGTCAAGAGATATTTTGAGTCTTCCATAACTGAGCGCTACGTAGAAGACTATTCCAAAAAGATAGAAGACATGGTAGTAAAATTATTAATTGAATGAGAAAGGAGGGAGTGATACCACTTCAAGGCACTACTGTCAAGGCTAGTCGGGAACATCCTGCACATCAACTCATCTTTATGTTGATACATGGCCATTACTTGTTTGAACCATCTAAGATAATCTACGAGATTAGATTTCCCTTCATAACTTTTTAATTTCGGGGCTGCAAACTTCTGGGGAACCGGAGCAGTAAGAATCTTTGGGCTCAAAGGTGAGCTTGTAAGTGACTCCAATTCTGCTTTTCTTGTACTCCCTAATTTCCACATTTAAGTCATCTTCCTTTCCAACATTTCTTCAACGACTTTCTCTTTTCTGATCCCTAGCGTGTGAGTTTCTCCATTTGCTTATTTCTTGTAGTCTTGTGATTGGATCTCAATGTCTTCCCGCTGCACATTTTGGTTGGCTTCGAGATTTGTCCAGTTGGCATCATGTCCGTCTTGTTTAGTATGCTGATTCTCTCAGTTTTCCCATTCTTCATTGTTGTCCGTTGAGTAACCTCTGCGTATGTTTCTGCCAGTTCCCTTTGCAACACATTTATTTAGTCCTGGACTGTTTTTCATACATTGTGTAAAGCTTCACTATTACGTTGTTCTAATTCTTACATTCCAGTCAAGATAGTTTAGATCAGTCCTTGCATCTCTACTTGTGGTGTAGGCTGCTCAACGTGATCGTTGTCATTTTCATCATTAAGAGCTGCGTTTGATGTGGTCCTCGGCATTTTAAGACGTTCTCTTGATATTTTTGAATCACTCTCAATGAAAATACCAAAATGTAAAAAAAATCTAATATGAAAATTATAATGGAATAATAAAAGAAGAAATTGAGAGAAATTGAGCTAAGAATATTTTTCTTGTATTCAATTGTGTCATTTGAGGTTGTGCATGCCTCTATTTATACACAAAATTACATTTAATACTCTTTATTTTATATTTCAGTTGCGCAATTTATGGAGCCGTTACATAGAGGTTAAGATCACGATCTAACTGTTAGGTTGGTTATATTCTTCTAGAATATTCCTTTGTAACTACTTCTCTATTCAACGGTCCTTCTTGCTCCACGTCCCTTTTATCAATCTTTCGGTCCAAACTTTGTCACGTGTACACTATAACATAAATATACTTTTCACTAGAAATTAACGCATTCTACCATTATCCATGTAACAATAGTTAACCAACTTACAGCTAACTAGCACGCACCTCTTAAGTGAGGGGGCTAACCACTATAAACTCAGTCAATTCAAAGAACAAAATAATGAATAATTAGCACGTCTATCAACGTTTTACTTGGGTCAACAGTCCTAACGCAATCCCTGCTCAACGGAACTTACCAATATGCGACTTGGGTGACGTCCCACTAATTATTCATTGATTTTTTCTAAATTTACCGTAGTTTACAGTGATTGCTTCCTCAGCCTTAATAGGTATTTATTGAGTGTTTTTCAGTTAGCATGGATCATGAATACTAGAGATTATAGTAAAAATTATATTAGGTTTAAATTATCACATACATGGTCTCACGAATAACTATTGTTTAAATTAAAAGGGGGAACTTACGATTGGGAGGAGCGATGTAGAGCTCCTGAGAGATACAACTTTATAGTATGAGTAATAGTAAGATAATGTGGAGAGAGAGAGGGCTTATAGAGAGAGTATGGAGAAAGGAGAGCATTTTATTTTCTCAACACATGAACTCCTAAACAGACTAAAGGTGAAAACTTCGTCCTCTTTTTTAGTAAATTTGAATTTAAAATTTTAGACATCAAGAGGGGGCTTGAGAGTGACAGGTTCAAGGTTAAGTTTCTATTTGTTGACAGGATGCTGTGGAGCTTTAGTATTCTATGTGTCTTGTATTTGAGCAACGTGATCCTCTATTTTGGTTAATGGTGTGCCTACAGTTTGAAGGAAGAGATTTGTATAATTATTCTGTTTGGTTTAGGGTAGGATGTCTTTAATCTTGATAGGATCCTGATGATTAACTTTCTCTAGGACCTCAATATAGGGGTTTATAACTAAAGCTTTCTGATTCCCATTTACTGGAGCAAGTTCTAAGGATAAAGGTGGTGGATGAGTAGATTGGTAAGTTCTACCACCTGTGGTAATCCAAGTTTTTTGTATGGTAGACAAAACGTGTAACTGTTGGTCATCATGTATTTTGACATTAAAGTAAGCTGGTAATACCCTCATTCTAGAAAAGACTATAGGCATTGATCTTTCTCTAACTGGTAGTAATAAATGTTTTTAAGATCTAAAAGGTGTTAAGGATTATAGTTGGAAAAATACCGATTCCTAAAATTCTGATACTTTGGCTGCATAAAATCCTAGTGAAGACTTTGTCTTAATAAACTATTGGGTGTAAAATCCATTGAAGATTAAATTGCATGTCACTAGCAGTTGGGCTATTTGGCCTTCTGTTAATATTGGATTCAAAAACAACATGAGGTATCTGGTCTTCAGATATGTGAATTCCTTTGATATAGTCATCAGGGATAAATGAATTTTCAGATCCATTATTAGATCCTAGTGATTCAGAAATAGATTGTCTAGAAGATTCAGGAATATAAACCTTATAGGGAGGAATACTTCTATTACTTATACTAGAAAGACTTCTAGTTAAAGGTTTCTGGAAACAAAGATAAACATTACCTCCTTGGGTTTGAATGACATCTTCTATAGATTGTCGTATTATAGGTCGAGTAGGTATGGAATTAGGGATTTGCCATCTGTCAGGAAAAGTAATATCAGATGAGGGTATCATGCGAGGAATAACAACCTGGCTGTTAAAGATATTAGTATCAATAAGGACTGTATGTACTTGCTCTCTTTGCTTCTAGGTGTAAGGATTTAAGATTGTGAGAACCTTAAGATGAATCGTGAATAAAATAGTAAAAGTAGAAGATCCTGGGAGATAATCATAGCCATGTGATTGAACTCTGAGTTCAAGAACTTCAGCTAAATTACTGTCAGAAAAAGCAATGCTCAGATTCAGATAAATATTAAAATATACTGGTCCATGAGATAAACTAGTCTCTATGACTCCCATAGGTGAGGCTTTTCAGTTTAAACATCTACCATATCTAAGAGTGCATTGTATGCCGGTGTTTTGACCTAATAAAGTCAAGGGTTTGAATGCAATTTGAACAAGTCCTATATACAGATATTTATATTTTTGCATAAAAGGATATAAATCATGAATATGCAAGAGATATATTATGTCATCATTATTCTGTAAAGGAATAACATATTCAAAAGTTTTAATTATCTTTCTACTGGTGAAATCAAATGTTCCAATTTTATAAATTGTTTATGGTTTAACTTTGGGTATAGTCCATTTATCCAAAGCTTCTTCTACATCCTGATAAGCAATTAATTCTGTTACTTCAGAGGTTGAGGCTACAGTATTAGCTACTGTTGTAATAGAAGGTTAGCTTAGATCAGACATGGATGTATTGTGACCACGCATGCATAATTTAAAGGAAATATAAATATTACTTTAACCAAAACTATTCATGGATCTGATACCAACTTATGGCTAACCAACACGCTCCTCTTAAGTGAGGGGGCTAACCACTATAAACTCTGTCAATTCAAAGAACAAAATAACGCATAATTAGCACGTCTGTCAACGTTTTACTTGGGCTAACAGTTCTAATGCAATCCCTGCTCAACGGACCTTACCAATACGCGAGTCGGGTGACGTCCCACTAATTATTCATTGATTGGTTTCTGAATTTCCTGTAGTCTATAATGATTGCTTCCTCAGCCTTAATAGGTATATATTGAGTGCCTTTGAGTTAGCATGAAACATGAATACTAGAGAATATAGTAAAGAGTATATTAGGATTAAATTATCACATACATGATCTCATGAACAACTATTATTTAAATTAAAGGGGAAACATACGGTTGAGATGAGCGATGTAGAGCTCCTGAGAGATGCAACTTTATATGTAGTCAAGACTTGTATGAGTAATAATAAGATAGTGTGTAGAGAGAGAGAGGGATTATAGAGAGAGAGTAGGAAGAAATGAGAGCATTTTATTTTCTCAACACATGAGCTCCTAAACAAACTAAAGGCGAAAATTGTGTCCTAGTAATGGGATGCCATTCTGATATTCGCATTTTAGATCCCATTTCCAGATCCAAGGGATATTAAATAGGATAATGAAATGAATTAGTGATTTAGATACTGTAATATTTTTGTTGCATGTTAGAAGAGAATAAGTAGCATATCAATGCTTGAATTCTTACAGGATATCGTATCCATTGTAAAGCATCATTAAGAGGTTACAATTGATCACTAGCCGAGGTGATCCTCTTTCAATATCATCATTTTATTAGCATAGAATCATGTACAAGTCCAAGAAGATTTACTAGGTCAAATTAATTTCTTTTGTAAAAGAGATTCTATTTCTATTTTACATATCTCTAAATATTCTTTTTTCATCTGGCTAGGTCTGGATTTAGTAGGAATATTTTTCTCATTAAAATCCTTATTATACGGTAGAGATATGATATGTTTCTTTCTATCTCAGAAAGCATTAGGAATATCACTACAGATTTTTATTTTAGATTCATGCAAAATGGTTTTTATTTTATTCTGTATTGTAGGCTATTGTATACGTTGATTAATAGTTTTTTTCCTTATCTTTTTCTATATGATCTGAAATGATTGTCGTCAGAGAGTCCCAGAAGTTAGTAATAGTAGGTTCTGGTAGTTCTGACTCATCTTCGGGGTCTTGGCTTTCACCATCCAAGATGCTGAAAGTGTTTTCAGTTAGGTCAGCATCATGCTGTTGACTGCTTTGACTAGAAGTGCCCATGGAGGTATCGCCGGGAACAAATATATGGAGAAATTGATCTTTCACAAAATCCATGGTTTTAATTATAGTAGTGTTTATATTTCCTTTAAATTATGCATACATGGTCACAATACATCCATGTCTGATCTAAGCTCACCTTCTATTACAATAGTAGCTAATACCGTAGCCTCAACCTTTGAAGTAACAAAATTAATTGTTTATCAGGATGTAAAAGGAGCTTTGGATAAATGGACTATACCCAAATTTACATCAGAAATAATTTATAAGATTAGAACTTTTAATTTCACCAGTAGAAAGATAATTAAAACCTTTGAATATGTTATTCCTTTACAGAATAATGATGACATAATATATCTCTTGCATATTAATGATTTATATCCTTTTATGCAAAAATATAAATATCTGTATATAAGACTTGTTCAAATTGCATTCAAGCCCTTGACTTTATTAGGTCAAAACAACGGCATACAATGCACTCTTAGAGATGGTAAATGTTTTAACTGGAAAGTCTCACTTATGGGAGCCATAAAGACTAGTTTATCTCATGGACCAATATATTTTAATATTTATCCGAATGTGAGCATTGTTCTTCTGACAGTAATTTAGCCAAAGTTCTTGAACTCAGAGTTCAATCACATGGCTATGATTATCTCCTAGGATCTTCTCCTTTTGCTATCTTATTCAGGATTCATCTTAAGGTTCTCACAACCTTAAATCCCTACACCTGGAAGCAAAGCGAGCAAGTACATACAGTCCTTATTGATACTAATCTCTTCAACAGCCAGGTTGTTATTCCTCGCATGAAACTTTGGCTGCATAAAATCCGGGTGAAGACTTTATCTTAATAAACTATTAGGTGTATAATTCATTAAAGATTAAATTGCATGTCACTATCAGTTGGGCTATTTGGCCTTCTGTTAATATTGGATTCATAAACACCATGAGGTATCTGGTTTTCAGATATGTGGATTTCTTTGATATAGTCCTCAGGGATAAAGGAATTTTCAGATCCATTATTAGATCCTATTGATTCAGAAATAGATTGTCTGAAAGATTCAGGAATATCAACCTTATAAGGAGGAATACTTCAATTACTTATACTAGAAAGACTTCTAGTTAAAGGTTTCTGGAAACGAAGATAAACATTACCTTTTGGGCTTGAATGACATCTTCTATAGATTGTCATATTATAAGTAGAGTAGGTACGCCATTAGGGATTTGCCATGTGTCAGGAAAAGTAATATTAGACCAGGGTATCATGCGAGGAATAGCAACGTGGCTGTTGAAGAGATTAGTATCAATAAGGACAATATTTCATTGCTCGCTTTGCTTCCAGGTGTAAGGATTTAAAGTTGTGAGAACCTTAAAATGAATCCTGAATAAGATAGCAAAAGGAGAAGATCCTGGGAGATAATCATAGCCATGTGATTGAACTCTGAGTTCAAGAACTTTGGCTAAATTACTGTCAGAAAGAGAATGGCCAATTTTGGATAAAAATTAAAATATACTGGTCCATGAGATAAACTAGTCTTTATGGCTCCCTTGGACTCCAGAACATACTCTTGCCATTAAGAGAATTAAAGAGAAGATTAAACAATTATATTGCTTATCTCTATACCTAATCCTAATTGGCATAAAATTGTAGAAACTAATGCTTCCAATTTTGGCTATGGTGGTATTCTAAAACAGCTCAACCCCCATAAACAGAAAGAAGAACTTTTAAGATTCATATCTGCCACCTCTGACCAGCCAGACCAGCCTTGTTGCTCACAAACATGTAATAACTATTGGAAGACAATAGTTGAGATGAATGGTCTGGATCTAACTGGACCCGACCTCAATGTCTTAACCGATACTCAGCGATCTCTTCTCGCCACAGCTGATCAGATCCCTGATCCTGAAATGAAATTAAAGTTCTTAGAAACTTGTTATAAGACTTATACTACTACTACCCCTGATATCAGACCTATTAAAAACTACAACATGAAAGAGCTTTTAAATCGTATTCAACAAGACTCTTTACCTATCAAACATGTTACCATTTCATGCCTAAAAATGGAAATTAATAAAATTGAGTCTGAAATTCAACAGCTCAAGACTGCTAATTAAATCCTTTCCTAGGATCTAAATCTCCTTAAACAGTCTACCATAAGGAAAATTCTTTTAGATTTAGCTGAGACTTCCTCACCAGATAAGCCTAGTCAGACTCCAGATCGGACTAGCTCAGATCAGACTAGTAAGACTCCATATTAGACTAGATCAGATCAAACCAATCTGATTTATGTTTCTTTCTATCCCAAAAAGCATTAGGGAGACCACTACATATTTCTGTTTTAAATTCATGTAGAATGGTTTTTATTTTATTATGTATTGTAGGTTGTTGTATACGTTGATTAATAGTAAGAAAGTGGATTTCTTCATGTCTTAAATTTAATTGATTAGTCTTATTCTCAATAAAATGTTTTATGAGATCAACTTTTTTGGTATACGATTTTGTAATGAATTCAAAGGTACTACTAGAATTGTTAATCACAGTATGGATACCTAAGGTATCAATTCTGATAATAGGCATAATAGAATTTAAAAAAGGATTGTCTAGAATGATTCTTTGTGTCATGTTTTTTAATAAAACAAATGAGGCGGATAAGCAAACACCCTGTTTGCATATAAGTGCTTCGAGTATTTTATACTGGATACATATGGAATTACCACTAGCATTTGTAAGGGATTGAGTGGTTTTATGGAAATATTTGATAGGGATTAACCCTTCATGAATACTGTTTATATCAGCACCACTATCAACTAAGACAATGACATCTGTAATGATGAAATCTGGTTTGATTACTAAGGTAACCTTAGTATACCATTTCTGAAAAGTGACTTGATTAAGAAGAAAAAAAAATAAGGATTATTATACTTAGGCTGATCTGGATCATATCTCTACCCTATAATAAGGATTTTAAAGAGAAAAATATTACTACTGAATCCAGACCTAACCAGATGAAAAAGAAATTTTTAGAGATATGTAAAACAGAAATAAAATCTTTTTTACAGAAGAAATTAATTAGACTTAGTAAATCTTCTTGGAGTTGTACAAGATTCTATGGTAATAAAAATGCTGAGATTGACAGAGGATCACCTCGGCTAGTGATCAATTATAAACCTCTTAATGATCCTTTACAATGGATACAATATCCTATTCCGAATAAAAAAGATCTGCTTGACAAACTATGATTCCGTAATTTTCTTCAAATTTGATTTAAAATCAGGATTTTGGCAAATACAGACAGTTGAACAGGATAGGTATAAAACTACTTTTACTGTACCTTTTGACCACTATGAATGGAACGTTTTACCATTTAGAGTTAAAATGGTCATTCTGAATTCCAGCATATCATGAATGATATATTTAATTCTTATACTGCATTTATAATTTGTTATATAAATGATGTCTTAATTTTTTCGTCCTCTATAGATCAACATATGAAACATTTGAATATTTTCAAACATGTTATTAACCGTAATGGCTTAGTTCTGTCTGCCAGCAAAATGAAAATATTTCAAACTACAATATATTGTTTAGGTCATAATATTTCTAATGGCACTATTATCCCCATTAACCGTAGTATTGAATTTGCTTCTAAATTTTCGGATGAAATCAAAGATAAAACCCAACTACAAAGATTTTTAGGGAGTCCTAATTATATTCGTGACTTTTGTCCGCAGTTAGCCCAGGATACTTCTATTCTTAATAATAGACTTCTGAAAAATCATGCTCCTTGGACTCCAAAACATACTCTTGCCATTAAGAGAATTAAAGAGAAGATTAAACAATTATATTGTTTATCTCTACCTAATCCTAATTGGCACAAAATTGTAGAAACTGATGCTTCCAATTTAGGCTATGGAAGTATTCTAAAACGGCTCAACCCCCATAAACAGAAAGAAAAACTTTTAAGAATCACATCAGACACTTGGAAAGGACCAGTAAAATATTATCCTCCTATCAAACAAGAATGCTTAGCTATAATTAAATGTGTTCTTAAATTTGAGGATGATTTACTTAACAAACATTTTCTAATCCGAGTTGGTTGCTCTGCTGCTAAATAGATATTTAAAAAAGATGTGCAAAATCTTGCATCTAAACAGATATTTTCATCTTGACAGAGTATTTTATTAGTATTTGACTTTGACATTGAATATATCAAAGGTGAACAGAACTCTGTCCGTGACTTCTTAACTCGTGAATAGTTTCAGAGATAACCAAATGAGTAACCAAAGTCGTGGCCGCAGAAGAAGCAGATCCAATTCGCAACAACAAGAAGATGGTATTTTCTGGCCAACCGAATTCCCTAGTGTTAAAGAGGCTAATACTCGTAAGACTACAAAAGATGTTCTCTTAACCCCTGAACAATATATCCCTAACAACATTTCTAAGGAAACTATCCTCTCTCTTGATACCGAAGATGAAAAATGAATATCTGATCCATGGGAGATTAAGCGCAAATTTGAATACTACAGATACATCTATGAGGCCATCGTAGTCCAATCTGGCGCCATGTAGATTAGACATACCCTCCATGATTCTGACAGAAATACCAGCCCTATCATTTTTAGCAAGGCTGTTATCCGTACTCTCATTTTCATTAATAAGTGGTGTCTACATCCCCATACAACCTGACATTGGATATCAACCAAAAAGAGGCAAAATACAGTTACTGGGATTATATTGAATCATTCACCTACACATTCTATTACTAGAACCATGTCCATAACGGTACATGGTTTATTCGTATTTGTCTAGAAGTTCTTATCACCGATCTTCCAAATTGGTTGTTACTTTGGTGGGATAAATTTAGAATCACCTTTTAAACTCTCCCAGAACAAATTCAAACCGAATTCAAGGAATGGTATGCTACTTATTCCCTTCTAACAAGTAACAAAAATATTATAGTATCTAAATCACTAATTCATTTCATTATCTAATTTAATATCCCTTAGATTTGGAAATTGGATCTAAAATGCGAATATCAGAATGGCATCCCACTACTAAAACTCATCTTTTTTACCAAATGGTGTGATAAGGGGATGAATCCCCACCTAACAGAACTCGTGAAATCAATCAAAGCACATTTTCAAGCCTGCTTTGAAGTCATCCCTAAGGCCCTTCCAACACCAACAGAAAATCTATTTCTTAATGCTCAAAACATTATTAAACAGAAATTTCCTAATCTTAATGAAAAAGAATTATTAATCAAAACCATGGATTTTGTGAAAGATAAATTTCTCCATGTAATTGTTCCCGAGGATACCTCATTGGGCACTTCTAGTCAAAGCAGTCAGCGACATGATGCTGACCTAACTGAAAACACTTTCAGCATCTTGGCTGGTGAAAGCCTCCCGAAGATGAGCCAGAACTACCAGGACGTGCTATTATTGACTTCTGGGACTCTCTGACCATAATCATCTCAGATCAGATCGAAAAAGATAAGAAAGGAAAAGCCAGGGTCTAAACTTGTCTGCCATTTCAGCAGTATCCAAGAATAGAAACACCACTAACAGAGGTAGTCAAAACTACTATAATAAAGTAGCCATTACCATCAACAAAACCAAAAGCAGAAAATGACATTGTCTCCCACTTACAAAAAGGACAAATCTAATTTTCTTAAAGTAGATTCCCACTCAGAATAAGATAAGGATTGAACAACTCCAGCTCATCCAGGACACACCACCTTATCATTCGTTTCCCTGTAACATAGTTACTTTTTATAATATATATATATATATAAGAGAACCTCACCCTTTGTTGAGGTAGAATGAAGTTTTCACCTTTAGTCTGTTTAGGAGCTCATGTGTTGAGAAAATAAAATGCTCTCCTTTCTCCCTACTCTCTCTCTCTCTCTCTCTCTATAAGCCCTTTCTCTCTACACACTATCTTACTATTACTCATACAAGTCTTTACTACATATAAAGTTGCATCTCTCAGGAGCTCTACATCACTCCTCCTAACCGTAAGTTCCCCGCTTTAATTTAAAAGTAGTTGTTCATGAGACCATGTATGTGATAATTTAAATCTAATATAATCTTTACTATAATCACTAATATTCATGATCCATAACTCAAAGGCACTCAATATATACCTATTAAGGCTGTGGAAGCAATCACTGTAGATTATAGTAAATTCAGAAAGCAATCAATGAATAATTAGTGGGACGTCACCCAAGTCGCATACTGATAAGGTCCGTTGAGCAGGGGTTACGTTAGGACTGTTGACCCAAGTAAAATGTTAACAGACATGCTAATTATACGTTATTTTGTTCTTTGAATTGACTGGGTTTATAGTGGTTAGTCCCCTCACTTAAGAGGTGCGTGTTGATTAGCCGTAAGTTGGTATCAGAGCCTGTCGTTGCATTGGATCAATTGGTTTCACACCTATAATAAGTACCCCATTTATTTGCATCATGTTCTTGCTGAGTGCCTTTTGAGCATCAAATCGGTTCTGATACAAAATATGCATCTAGTTAGCATCTCTTAGGCCAGTAACATGTTTCAAGATCACACCACATTTCTCAAACTCTCTCAAGAGTAGTTTCGTATCAGTGAGGGAAAATCCATAGGAAGTGATCCATTCTTCCTCAATGAGGTTTCCAACAGGTAAGGAATTCCTTTGAATTTGGGGCCTTGCAACCTCCCTTGGCATAGGAAGTGTGATAAAGGAACCTGGCTAATCACTCTTTCAACCGGTGAACTTTTTCCCTTCTCATCTTGCTCACTGCGACTTTTTTTACTGTGACCACCAACTGAAACCTGCTGATCCCAGATGACTTTACCGGACACCAGTAAGAGCATAAGAAGTGCTAGCTTCTAACTTGGTTTTACCCTGAGTAGAGAAATCGTGACCAGAACTTTGGGCTGGAGTTTTGGGTTCTGATTTGTTATCTGGGGACATAGGAAAGTCGGGGATTCCAGACTCGGGAGAAAAATCTGAACGGTCTTCCAAGGTGAAAACAGGTGGGGAGGGAGGTCTGAATTCCCAAAATTTTCACGCCATAAAGAAGATACGGCGCTTCCTGATCAGGAGTTGAAAACTTTCCTTCATCGAAATAGGAGATGCCAAATCTTGGAAAAACAAAGATTGTCTCTTGGACTTGTGAGTTCTTTGAACTGTTGTGCTCATTGCCTTACAACTCAAGATATACTCTTCAGTTTGAGATTCGATTTAGATCTTCCAAAGCCAAGCAATTGTCGTGTTTTTTGCCTTCCAAATTCCCTACCAAAAGCTTGTAGGAAAAGATCAGCTCAAAAGGGCTTCAAGTGGAAACCCTAACCCCAACTATTGGAAGATAATAGTTGAGATAGAGGGTCTAGATCTAACTGGACCAGGCCTCAATGTCTTAACCGATACCCAGTGATCTCTTCTCGTCACAGTTAATTAGATCACTGATCCTGAAATGAAATTAAATTTCTTAGAAACTTGTTATAAGACTTATACTACTACTGCCTTTGAGATTAGGCCTATTGAAAACTACAACATGAAAGAGCTCTTAAATCGTATTCAACAAGACTCTTTACCTATCAAACATGTTACTATTTCAGACCTAAAATGGAAATTAATACAATTAAGTCTAAAATTCAACAGCTCAAGACTGCTAATCAAATGCTCTCCCAAGATCTAAATCTCCTTAAGCAGTGTACCAAAAGGAAAATTCTTTTCGATTCAGCTGAGACTTCCTCACCAGATCATCCTAGTCAACCTCAGATCAGACTAGCTCAGATTAAACCAATATGATTACTCCAAATCAGCCTAAGGATAATAATCCTTATTATTTCTTCTTAATCAAGTCATTTTCCGGAAATGGTATAATAAGATTACCTTAGTAATCAAACCAGATTTCATCATTACAGATGCCATTATCTTAGTTGATAGTAGTGCTGATATGAACTGTATTCATGAGAGGTTAATCCCTATCGAATATTTCTAGAAAATCACTCAATCTCTTACAAGTGCTAGTGGTAATTTCATGTGTATCCAGTATAAAATACCGGAAGCACTTATATGCAAACAAGGTGTTTGCTTATCCGCGTCATTTGTTTTAATAAAAAACATGACACAAATTATCATTCTAAGCAATTCTTTTTTTTAAATTCTATTATGTCTGTTACCAGAATTGATACCTCGGATATCCATACTGGATTAACAATTCTAGTACTACCTTTGAATTCATTACAAAACCGTACACCAAATAAGTTGATCTCATAAAACATCTTATTGAGAATAAGACTAATCAGTTAAATTTAATACAGAAAGAAATCAACTTTCTTATTATTAATCAATGTATACAACAACCTACAATACAGAATAAAATAAAACCATTCAGCATGACTTTAAAACAGAAATCTGTAGTGATATCCCTAATGTTTTTTGAGATAGAAAGAAACATATCATATTTCTACCGTATAATAAGGATTTTAATAAGAAAAATATTCCTACTAAATCCAGACCTGGCCACATAAAAAATGAATATTTAGAGATATGTAAAACATAAATAGAATCACTTTTACAGTAGAAATTAATTAGACCTAGTAAATATCCTTGGAGCTGTACAAGATTCTATGTTAATAAAAATACTGAGATTGAAAGAGGATCACCTCGGCTAGTGATCAATTATAAACCTCTTAATGATCCTTTACAATGGATACAATATCCTATACTGGATAAAAAGATCTACTTGACAGTCTGTATGATTCCGTAATTTTCTTCGAAAAGGATTTAAAATCAGGATTTTGGCAAATACAAATAACTGAACATGATAGGTATAAAGCTGCTTTTACCATACCTTTTGGCCATTATGAATGAAACGTTTTACCATTTGGAGTTAAAAATGGTCCTTCTAAATTCTAGCATATCATGAATGATATATTTAATTCTTATACCGCATTTATTATTTGTTATAGATGATGTCTTAATTTTTTCATCCTCTATAGATCAATATATGAAATATTTGAATATTTTCAAACATGTTATTGACCGAAATGGCTTAGTTCATGCTAGCAAAATGAAAATATTTCAAACTACAGTACGTTTTTTAGGTCATAATATTTTTAATGATACTATTATCTCCATTAACCGTAATATTGAATTCGCTTCTAAATTTCTAGGTGAAATCAAAGATAAAACCCAACTACAAAGATTTCTAGGGAGTCTTAATTATATTCGCGACTTTTATCCACAGTTAGCCCAGGATACTTCTATTCTTAATAATAGACTTCAAAAAAAGTCCTGCTCCTTGGACTCCAGAACATACTCTTGTCGTTAAGAGAATTAAAGAGAAGATTAAACAATTATATTGTTTATCTCTACCTAATCCTAATTGACATAAAATTGTAGAAACTGATGCTTCCAATTTAGGCTATGGAGGTATTCTAAAACAGATCCACCACCATAAACAGAAAGAAGAACTTTTAAGATTCACATCAGGCATTTGGAAAGGACCAGCAAAACATTATCTTACTATTAAACAAAAATGCTTAGCTATAATAAAATGTGTTCTTAAATTTCAGGATGATTTAGTTAACCAACATTTATATATATATATAAAGAGAAAATTGACAAAATTAGAACTTTGAGATTAAATAATAGCAATCACAAACTTTAGGTTTAGAAAATTGTAATTGACGGAGAAGATGTCTGTTAGTTGGTGGACTGAAATTCCGCATTTGTTTTTGAGATAAATCTAATTTACACCCATAAAATTTAACTAATTTAATCATTCGATAATTTATATTCTTAAATTATTTTTTTTAGTATCAAATACTTTTAAATTACGTGAATTAGTCATTTACTCTCCTCTCCACTAAGTTATGTTAAAAACTAATTGAATTTTTTTAATTAAATTTAAACTCTCATTAAAATTATTAAACACTAGAAAAAACTAAATAAACTAAATCAACTATGGAGAGTATTTGCAGCCCAAATCAATTATTCAATAAAAAGAGAGCAATTTTCACAATCGACCATGAAAATCAGAATCATAGTCAGCCCACCACAACAAATTTAAACCCAACAACGCTTAAAAAACTCCTTGTATCATCTATGTTTCAAAACGGAAAATACCCACAAGATTCTACCATTTTTCTCTGTTCATAGATTAATAACAGAAAATGAGACAAATGGTAGCTCAGTTTTAGATTATGAAGCTTCGAACCGTCCTTGTGTTGACAACCACCAATCCTCAACTAATCAGTATCCAAATATGATTAGTCATACCCAAGAGACCATGCTTGGACTCTAGGAAAATGATAGGAAATGAAAGAAAAATCTGAGAGAAGAACAAGAGAGTGGCTGAGTCGCAGAGGTTAGTGGTCAGGTTTGAATAGTTAATTCACATAATTTACGGGTGTAAATTAGATTTATTCTTTAATTGCTTAAGAAACTGTAACTTTCTTTTTGACAAAAAAAGAAACTGTAACTTTGAACTTAAGCATCTCAGTTCAGTTCATGATCAAGTAAGTATCAGATTTTTTTCCCAAATAAGTGACTCCGATAATTTCGCAATAATTCAAGCTAAAAGAGGTCAAAAGTCAAAGGAGCTCCTAGTCAAAAGTCAATCATATTCAAACTCAACTACCCATACCGTTGATTGACAAATAACAATACAAAATCTGATTTTTCTTATTGAACTTTTTTCTCTAGATTTGGTTCATTAGTCCACCGTATTTCCATTTCCACATATAGAGACGTAAACAGGACAGGACTGCCTAGTGCAATACCCTCTCCTATCTTATACTCCCGTCCTTATTGAAGTCACAAATCTTCGCGAACGTTTCATCTCATTATTGAGGTGATTTTTTAAATAACAAAAATATTAATGATATTTTAACATATACGTATAGAGACAAAATCAGACAATTAAATATAGTTATTATATAATAGTCTGATCATCTAAAATATTAATATTGTCCTTCAATATATAAACGCCCGTGTATTTTACTTTTATTTTAAGAAAAGAGAATAATCAGATTTGTTGCAATTCAAATATATTATACATGTGGGGACTTGCCCAAAAATATATTCTATATATTTAGCATAAAAAGTGGCCGATATGATAACTATCTTGTACGGTTCAGGTATAATAGGCACACACTAATAACTAGAGAGAATATTTGGAGTACTATTGAGTTTTTAGTAATAAATCCAACAAAGATTATCCTTAGACCTCGTTTGATTTGTGCTATTCTCGTTTATAATCCTATTATAATCATCATGTAAATTGAATTAACATGTTTATTTGAAATAATCTTTAAATAAGGTTGTAATTCTAATTTGCATAAAATTTAGTTTACAATTTTTAAGACAATTGAATCGCAGTAGAAAATATAAATAATCTTAATTTATAATGCAATTATAATTCTAATATCAAACAAAATTATATTTTACCCTCATATGAAATAAAACAAAAACCACTTCTTTCTCACACTTTCTCTCTCACTTTATTAATTTAATTAAACTTAACTTATTAATGTTTAGTTTAACATTATTAATTTATTTAAATATTAATAAAAAATAATTATAATTTTGCATGAAATAATTTTTCATCATCTCTTATTTTATTAATTTAAATAGAATTAATTTTTAAAAATTTAGTCCAGCATTATTAATTTATTTATATATTAATAAAAATTAATTGATGTCGAAATGGATGATATATGACTAAAAGGGCATTAAAGTAATTTTTTATTATCTATACAAGTTTACAATAAAAGCTAACGTATACTAAATATAGCAATCATAAATTATCACAAATCATTTCATAGATTACAAAGCATAACAAAAAAGGCAGTCATATTTTGCTATCACTTGAATTATAATGGTCATTCTAGATTGCGTGACCCAAACCACCCCTTGAGCAATTTTATACCGACTAAATAAGTGATCAAGTTTTAAGTGAATAAGTGACGTGATGATCATTTATAGGTTAATTTATCAAATCATTTTAATGAGTAAAAAATAACAACAAATAAATAGAAACTTTTGTGCTGGTCAATTTGGTGGAACATGAATGGTGTTATCAACGATCGTAGGTTTGTCTCGAGGGTATCTTGTGCTGTGCTAATTCATTCTTACATGATTTTGAGTCTTGTAATCGGGTCATGGGAAAGGCTGCCAATCCCCATGGTAGATCAGTTATCCGGCACTGGCCTCCTCCTCTTGTTGATTGCTTCAAGCTCAGTGTGGATGCCGCTTGCGAGTCTTCCTTTGGCACGAGTTTGGGCATTGTTATTCCCAATGCATCGGGAAAGATTATGACGACTATGATGAAATGTTTACCTAATAATATTTCAGTTGAAGTTGCAGAAGCTTATGCTTTATTGGAAGGTCTTTTACTGACCTCATCTATAAGTGTTTTAATCTATGTAGCGGAATCTGACTCTTAGCACGATTAGACATTACTAAGGTGTTTCTAATTTGAGTGTGAACACCTCTGCTTTAATTATTTATCGTATATCTCTATCGCACTTTCAATTACTCTATTTATCATATTCCTAAGAATTGTAATGAGGTTGATCAAGTTTTCAGTTTGGGATACTCTCCCTTCTATCGTGAATGTTTTGTTCGAGGCTTCTCATTGGTGTTCCTAAGAAAGATGTTTAGTAAAAAAAAAAAAACCTTTAGAAACCTCACCCATATACATATCCTCCTTTCACGGGTCAACACAAGTGAAAGAACAATTCAATTCCAACTATATATATTGGACCTGCATCCACGTCCCCGCTCTCTCCCTCTCTCTCTCTCTCTCTCCCCCTTTCTCTCAAGCAAGAATCCGAAAAAAGTGCGATGGAATGTGAAAGGGGGCTCTGCTAGATTGCTAAGAACAGGAAAGTGAAGTTCAGCATTTTTCTGAGCTACAATGCTTAGATTACTGCTCCTCTGCCTTATCGTCTTCTGCTTTGCGTTCTCTTTCTCTTCAGCTCGAGATTGTGAGCTCCCGTTACTCTTGCTCTGTGGATCTTCTGCTCATTTTTTCTTCTGTAATCTGTTTTTTTGACTGCTTTTGGATTTGAATTGGGGTTTGTTGTTGTTCAGCTGCTTGAATGCAGTTACTTTTCTTTTGTTTTTTTAGTTTGTGCTGAATAGAGAATTGACGCTCAGCCTGAAGTAGATCTCAGAATTTCGGTCTTTGATCGACTTTATTGAAATGGAATGCGAGTAGTTTTTTCGATATCTGATTAAAGACAAAATGTGGTCTTTAACTACTCTTTATCTGTCTTTTTTTCCTCTTTTAATCTCTTTTCTTAGTTCGTTGTAAGGAAATATGGGTTTTAGTTTGACTCAGAATTGTCGGAATAAGAGAGGTTGGATTAATATGATTCTCGAAAGTGGTGAATGGATTGTTTATAACTATGTACAATATGCAGTACGTTTAGAAGGATGTAGCACTCGTTCTTTAATTTGGCAAATAGTTAAGGACGTCTCTACATGTAATTTGCTAGTTTTCTGGTGATTCAGTGTTTATGGTAGTTTAACTTGGAACACATACTGGAGTACTAAATTACATGTCATGCTGTAATTTTTTTTCTTTTTATGTTTTCTATCTGTGCTAAATTTCAGAACTATTGTTTTTCAATTCAGCACCATTTTCTAGCTTTCTGGTGAATTCAGTGTTTATGAACTTGGAACACATACTGGAGGAGTAGACAATTATAACTTAATGTCATGCTGTGAAGTGTAAATTCTTTTTATGTTTTCTATTTGTCTTAATTTCAAAAAATGTTTCACAATTCAGCACCATATGCTATGCGCATGAGCTGTGGAGCCCGTAAAGATGTCCATACCAATCCAACCAATACACTTTGGTTCAAGGATTTTGCATACACAGGAGGGATTCCTGCTAATGCAACAGTTCCGAGTTACATTTCTCCTCCTCTGCCAACGCTTCGTTACTTTCCTTTGTCTGGAGGTCCTGAAAATTGCTACACCATTCATAGAGTGCCAAAGGGACACTATTCAATGAGGATCTTCTTTGGGTTAATTGCACAGCCTAATTTTGACAATGAACCTCTATTTGATGTTTCTATCGAAGGCACACAGATATGTTCTTTGAAGTCTGGTTGGACTGGACAAGATGATCAATCATTTGCTGAAGCTCTTGTGTTTCTTATGGACGGGTCTGCCTCTCTATGCTTCCACAGTACTGGTCACGGAGATCCAGCCATACTTTCAATTGAAATCCTCCAAGTTGATGATAGAGCATATTACTTTGGTTCCCAATGGGGTCAAGCAGTAATCCTCAGAACAGCCACAAGACTGAACTGCGGTTTTGGAAAACCAAAGTTTGATGCAGATTTCGGTGGGGATCATTGGGGTGGAGATAGATTTTGGAATCACATTTTAACTTTTGGTGAGAATTCTGATCATCCATTGTCTGTTGAAACTAGCATCAAGAAGGTTTCAAACCCTCCAAACTTTTATCCTCAGGCACTGTATCAGTCCGCCCTTGTTAGTACGGACAATCAGCCTGATTTAACATACGCAATGGATGTGGATCCCAATAGAAACTACTCTGTTTGGTTACACTTTGCGGAGATTGATAGTTCAGTTAACGGTGTAGGCAAAAGGGTTTTTGATATCCTGATAAATGGTGACGTTGCATTTGAAGATGTAGACATCGTCCAATTGGCAGGAGGTCAATATACTGCTCTTGTTCTTAACACGACTGTTGCTGTCAATGGAAGGACTTTAACCATAACCTTGCACCCAAAAAATGGTGGTCATGCTTTAATCAATGCCATCGAGGTTTTTGAGATTATTGCAGCAGAGTCAAAAACATCACCAGATGAAGGTACATCTATATCCTGCTCTATTCTGAATGTAAGTTTCTTTAGACTTTTCATTGTCATCTAGCATGCATACTGGTACTGAATCCTTCTAATTTGTGTATGTTATAAATTCGTGGATATTAGTTTCTGAGTCTTCACTATTTTCTAGCAGGCATATTCCTACTGAATCTATTTGGTTTGGCTGCCTTACTTTTTCCTAGTTCTTAAATTTTCTATGGTATCCCCATGGCCCGGAGTTTATTCTGGATAGTGGTGTTGTTTTCATAAAATAATCTATTATGGCATTCTGTACCTGGGTCGAAAAAGAAATTTTGAGCATCAGTCAAGAGCATATCAAGGAATGATGAGCTTCCAAGACTTAAGATGTTAACATCATTTAACGAAGTCAATGTTAGTTATACCTTAAAATACCTTGTTTGAAATAAGAGGATCTAATCATCTGCCCCAAATCACCGAGTAACTCCCTCCTCACTTATAGAAGATTAAAAGCCACGAATTCTTTCTCGGTTTCAGCTCTATAACCTGTTGGAATGGAAGCATCATGTTATCGTTTTGCCTACCTTGTGGAGGTTTCTCGGTATCTTCATCAAATGACAGGAGCTAGAGGCCACCTATATATACTGGGAATGACCATCTGATGAAAACACTGTTAGTAGGCCTACGCAAAAGCTGCGAATCTCTTTTGCTTTTGAAGCGTGTTCCTACTCCCTCAAAGCTCTTTGAAGAGAAGAAAGAAACCTTGAAAACAACCGAGCTCTTGCTACCTTTAGCTCTCTGAACTTTATATATGTTGGCACTACTTCACCAAGACTGCTCATAATATGCGCTTTTATTAATAATCATAAAACATTTAAATTGAACTTTGCAGTGTTTAACAACAAGAGTGTTGATTTCAGTTTTTCTTATATTTGATTCATAGATGTAGGTTGAATTAAATGAAATTTGAAATTTGTCTATTCTTCGTCCTAATTTTTATCATCTTTGTTTCAATGTTAGTTAGAGCTTTACAAACGCTAAAAAATGCATTGGGACTTCCTCTTCGCCTTGGGTGGAATGGTGATCCATGTGTTCCCCAACAACATCCATGGAGTGGAGCAGACTGCCAGTTTGATAGAACCAGCAACAAATGGGTCATTGATGGATTGTACTTTCTTGATATCATACCTCCAAGAATACTAATTACGTCCCTATTTTAGTTGTCTCATTATCAAAATGCAATTCAAGTCATTTGACATTGTTCAGTTTGCATTACTACCCACTTTTTGCCTTTCACATTAGAGACAATTAGCTTCGTGGTCTTGCATAATAAAACCTTTAATGATGTAGGTTACCGGGTCTCTATACGTGCCATCCTAAACCTTTCTGAAAAATGGTTCTCTGGTGCTGTAGTAAATTTCACATTCTGTTTTACGATCACGTATGAGAATGTTACTAAAGGTTAAAATTAAACTATTTTTTGCTCGCAAAAATTATACTTCGCTTCTCATACTTGCAAGTAGAGAAATAAATTATGTAAAAGATAAAAAACTAGGGGAGAAAAAAGAAGATAAACACTAGTGTCATAGAACTTGAGATCTTCAATTCTGTTTAGTTTTTTCCTTATGTATATTAATGTTACCCTTTTTGCATTTCCTATACATGCATATGAATCCTCACAAAATGTATAAATTAACTATTACTTCAAGAAGTTTATGTATTCCTTATTTTCAATGAAAATGCGCTTATGACATTGTTTAAATAGATTACATACATTTTTGAGTAATTACAATTTTATATTTGCATGGTCAGGGCTCTTGACAACCAAGGTCTGAAAGGTTTCTTGCCAAATGAAACGTACAGACTGCGTCATTTGCAGAGCATGTAAGTTATTACGAATGCCCTTCGTGTAAACATTATGTTTGCAGAAATTGAAATTCTTCCTTGTATCATTCTTTAAGCCATTTGTCTGAAGATATTCAGGTAACAAAGAAGTCAGATGCTCTAGGCTGAGAGATATAATAAAAAATTATGTTCGTTCCATGGTCTGGCATTACTACCCTTGAGATACTTAGGGACTAATACATGAAAACATAATTGTTGCTCAATCCACTTGCTAATTCTATTTGTTGAATTTATGTTTTTTCAGAAACTTGAGTGGAAACAGCATCAATGGAGCCATTCCATCCTCTCTTGGAACGATATCTAGCTTAGAAGTACTGTGAGTGCAGCTTATGCATTACTCTTCTCTTTTGATGTCATGAGTCATTCAAAAGAACCACTATGTCTTGTCTTCTCTTACGTATAAATTCTGATTAGCTTGCTATTTTGTTATCGAATAATTATCTCCCCTTTTAGAAACAGTTCTCATGGTTTTCATGTGTCTGGCTTGTTCAACACAACACCTAAATTTACCATCAAATGGAGCTATTCATTTTTTCCTTTTATCGGTGGATATTTAATTTATATAAAAACTTAATTCACACAAACATACTGTTCGGAGCTATGCACTTACGTGTTAGTAGGCTACTACTTCGTGGCATTCTCGCTGCCTATAGACTCAAAGTTCAATATTGGATTGACACTTTCCATAACTTCCAGTTTTTTTATTAATCATGTCTTGAAAGTGGCGACATCTCTTTACAGGGACCTCTCCTACAATCTCTTCAATGGATCAATTCCTGAAAGTCTTGGACAACTGACAGCGTTACGAATATTGTGAGATACCTTTCAGATCTATTTATTCCGTAAAAAGTAAATTTAAAATATAGATTGCTTTAACAAAAAATTGAAACAATTTTTTTTTTTGAGCAGGAATCTCAATGGAAACTCTTTATCTGGAAGAGTTCCAGCCACACTTGGCGCAAAGCTTTTGCACAGAGCTAGCTTCAAGTACGTTCTCGCCATTGTTGATCTCTGTATTTTTTGTGGCTTTATCAAAAGCATCATCACAATTTCTTAGTAGAAGCAACCCTTGAAACATTGTTATGCATATACACGCTTTTCAATAATTGTTAGTTTCATTTCTTTGGTATAAATTGTACTATGTTGTTGCGGAGGTCCGCAGTTTTACAGATAATGCAGGTCTCTGCGGCATACCCGGGCTACCCACATGTGGGCCCCATATATCTGCCGGAGCAAAGATCGGCATTGCCTTAGCCGCTCTTGTGACTTTCCTGCTCATAGTTGTCTGTGCAGTTTGTTGGTGGAAAAGAAGGCAAAATATCCTCCGAGTGCAGAATGCAGGTATGAGCAAAACATAACATCAGGGTTTTCAGATTGGTTAATTTTTACCAAAATTGTTATACCATTTCGCACATCCCCTCGTCATTCCTAGTTGTATAGACATAAAAGTTTCATTTTCAGAAAGCAATATTCACAGATACATATCATAGTTCTACATAATCCATTGTTTGTGCAGCGAGAGATGCTCCATATGCAAAAGCAAGAACTCACTTGTCCCGCGATATCCAGATGACAATGCATCATAATCACAATTATAATCATAATCTTGCCCATAATAGACCGATTGCTGAAAACGGTCGCTTGCTCTCGTGATAATCCCGGTCAGGTCAGAGTTAGCTTCTGTTTTGCGGTGCCTGGATTTTGAGTTTGGTTGGAAAATTTTCATTGGCATGGAGTTTCAGATCATGTTGGTCTCTTGGTATGAGTTCCTATATTATTTTTTCTCCTTTCAAGATCTCATCAAGCCAACTGTGCTGAAGCTAACAGATTAAATCTATAATAATTGGTCTATTTTAATTCCATATCTTGTAAAGAGAAAATCTTGTACATTGTATTAATTTTTTTTTTCAACTTTCACCCAATAGTAGAAATAGAAAAGCCCACGAGGTTGTATTCAGAATTTTGAGCATAGCTGGGAATAGCTAATTTGTTAAAACAATATTTGTCTTCTGACCGTAGGCTCACTTCTAAATTGTGATTATTATTATTATTATTATTATTATTATTATTATTATTATTATTATTATTATTATTATTATTATTATTATTATTATTATTATTATTATTATTATTATTATTATTATTATTATTATTATTATTATTATTATTATTATTATTATTATTATTATTATTATTATTATTATTATTATTATTATTATTATTATTATTATTATTATTATTATTATTATTATTATTATTATTATTATTATTATTATTATTATTATTATTATTATTAAAACGCTAAATTGTGACTATTATGATAGTGTTCGTGTGTAATCTTGACAAAAAAAAATTATAGTGTTTGTTCAAATTGCGCCTATTGGTAATGTTCGGTCCATTATTATTTTAGATCGGACGATATGGTTATCCGAAAAATGTGGCGGGGGTGTGTCAATAAATATACAAACTCGGTAAAAACAAAAAAAATGTACATACTCGGCCTGTAGCCTGTTTACATAAATATTGACAATGCAGTTTTAGAACTACTGTAATAGACGGATTGTAGCATGCGCATGTTCACTTCTGTAGGGCATAACTTTTGATACGGGTGGAACCACGGGCCCTGTAAGATATCAAATTAAAGCTTATTCAGGGACCTACGTGTGTGACCGGGCTTTATCCATTGGAGCCTAGTTTTGTGTCCAAAAAAACACAGACAGTGCAGTTTTAGAACTGTTGTAACAGACGAATTGTAGCACGCGCATGTACACTTCCGTAGGGCATAATTTTTTACACGAGTGGAACCACGGGCCCTGTAAGATATCAAATTTCGGACCGCCAGTCAACATAATTCATGACCAACGACGAAAAGTGACCGGCGCAGCGGTTTGACCATGCCGGCAAGGGAACCACGACAATATCTGGTCGATCTGCCTGAATGAAGCCGTGATCAGATGGTCACGGTGAATAAAGTCGTGACTAGATCTGATTGCGACGGTTAAGGAAGGTGCGACCATCTGCTCAAGGAAGCAGTGACCATCTGGTCAAGGAAGCCATGACCATTTGGTCGCGACGGTCAGGGAGCCCGTGACCAGATCTTGTCGTGACGACCGGTAGATTTACGGTTGTTGACTGCGACGCCAAAAAGGATCGCTGTAGTGAGAGACGGGCGGCTATGGCCGCCGGTCTCTCTATGGTGAAGATGAAACCCTAGGGTTTCACCCTAGAGTTTGACATGTTCACAGGTTGGGTTGACCCTTGAACAGAAAATCATTCGAATTTTAAAAATAAATTAAGATGTTGTGGGCTAGATGGTAGATGTTGCGGGCTCAGCCCCAGCACAAAGTGATGGGTTGGGGTCTTCTCCAGCCCACAAGACTAGATGCTGCGGGCTTTGCTTGTAGCACACAATGAGTTTTATGACTAAGGATTTTAAGGATTGACTTTAAATTAAATTGATTTTAATTAAATTAATTTAATTGATTTTAAGGATTATTTAATAAATCAATTTAAATTCATGGATATTATGAATATTAAATCAATTTTATTAAATTGATTTTAAAAATTATTTCAAAATCAATTTGATTTTACAGATTATTTTGTTTAAAATAATTTCAAAATAATTTTTTAAGGATCGTAAAATTAATTGTTTCTCAATTAATTTAAGATTATGGTATAATTTTAATTTCAAACATTAGTATGTTATATATATTTTTAGATGAATTAATTGAAGCAACATGTCGCCAAAATGACATCTCTTGTGAAAATTAATTTTTCCTTAAAATATAAAAGGTTATGTGCATGCAACTTATGTGAATATTTATCGGCCCAAAAGAATGTAATTATTTGACAAAATTACATGTGTTTCTGTGGTAATAAATACGTGATGATTATTTGGTTTTACATGTAAACAATAAATCGGCCCAAATGAAGTTTTGTTGTTTGACATGTTATTTAACATTATTGTTTGATTACTACACCAAGACATTACTTACAAGTTAATATTGTTTTCCAAATTCATAATTTTAATGGAGTGTCTGATGTCTTGAGATGTGGTTTATTTTTATTTGAATTTATTATTATTTGTTGGGATTTATGTGAGCTTGTTTTTTTTAATTGTTCTCTATTAAGTTATTCTTCAAGTAAATAAAATGTTAAATGGCTCAAACTTCAAGTCCTAGAAAGATAACATCTTGATAGTTTGGAGTTATGGATCTTGATCATGCATTTAGGATTGATTTACCTTCTTCTCTTACGGATAAGAGTACCTCTAATGAAAAGAGAGATATGAAAATGTGCGAGAAATCAAATCGCATGTGTATGATGATAATTAATAATGTCATTCCAGAAACATTCAGGGGCGCTATATCTGAAAAGACTACTATAGTTAAAAATTTTTTTGTTGATATTGAAAAGAGGTTTGTAAAGAGCGAAAAAGCAGAAAATGGTACGCTCTTGGCAAATTTAATTTCGATGAGGTATAAGGGTAAATGCAACATCAAGGAGTATATCATGAAAATGTCTCATCTTGTTTCAAGGTTGAAAGCAATTAGGCTCGAACTCTCTGAGGACTTGCTTGTGCATCTAGTTTTGATATCCCTTCTAGCACAGTTTATCCAGTTTAAGGTGATTTACAATTTTCAGAAAGAGATTGGTCTGTGAATGAGCTCATTTCACACTGTCTTCATGAAGAGAAAAGTGTGAAACATGATAAGATATGAGTGCTTACCTGGCCTCTACCTCTAAGGATAAGGGTAAGGGAAAGAAAAAAAGATAAGATAGCTATGGATATAACATCACACAAGAAACAACAAAAGAAGTCGGTTGACTCGGAAAGCAATAGTTTTTACTTCTATGAAACTGAAGGGCATAGGAAGAAGCAATACACCAATTATCACGTTTGGCGGGCTAAGAGATGTGTGCTTCTTAATTTGGTTTCTTTTTAGGTTAATTTAAGTTTAGTTGCTAGACACACGTAGCAGATAAATTGTGGTGCAACAACTCACATTAGTGTGTCTATACAGGGTTGCCTCACTTGCTGGAAGTCAAGTGATGTTGAAAGATACATCTATGCGGGCAATGGTAAGACGGTTGAAATTGAGGCAATAAGGAAATTTAGCATATTGTTAAAGACTGAATTTTATTTGAATCATAATGAAACATTTATTGTACCGTCTTTTAGACGGAATTTAATTTTTGAACTCTTGTTTTAGATAAAGTTGGTTATGTTTGTTCATTTAGAGATGAAAACTATGGTTTATTTTCATGATTCAAGTTTGGTTGGTTCCAGTTATTTATCAGGTTATGATAATCTTTATTTACTTGAAATAATTACTCCAATTAAGGAGTTCTTACAAGTAAGTACATGAGGTACTAAAAGAAAATTAACCAATGAGAATTCGACTGCATTATGACACAATAGATTAGGCCATATCTCCAAATGGAGAATGGTGAGACTTATGTCAAACGAAATTCTCAGTTCCTTAGATTTCACAGACTTTGATGCTTGTGTAATTGTATATAGGGTAAACAAACCAATAAAATGATATTTGAAGCCAACAGGACCCAGGACGTCTTAGAACTTATACATACAAATATTTGTGGGTTATTCCCTTCGGTCGCTTGGAATGATCAACAATACTTTATAACATTCATAGACGATTATTCTAGATATGACTACATATATCTTTCATGAAAAGTCACAGTCATTGGAAATGTTAAAAATTTTAAGGCTGAAGCTGAAAATCAACTCAAAAAAATGATTAAAAACTTCATATCTGAGTGTGATGTGAGTACTATGGCAGATATGACGGTTTAGGTGAACAACGTCCATGAGTGTTTGCTAAAGTTTTAGAGGAATGCGATATCGCCGCATAGTAGACTATGTCAGGTTCACCCACTATGAATGATGTTGTTAAAAGATAAATAGAACGCTTAAGGATATGGTCAGAAGTATGATTAGTCATTCTACCTTACCAGAATCACTATGGGATGAAGAACTTAAGGCTGCAGCGTATACCCTTAACATAATTCCAACTAAAGCGAATCTCAAAACCCCATATGCGCTTTGGACTGGCAAAAAACCTAGTCTAAAGTATCTACACATTTAGGGATGTCCAGTTAAGGTAAGGCCTTATAGGCCTAAGGAAAAGAAATTGGGTTTAAGGACGCTGAGTTACAATTTTGTTGGATATTCTAAAAGATTCAAGGGGTACAAGTTTTATGTTCCCACGATAGGTCAATTTTTTAGATGAGAAATGCCTGATTTTTCTAGGGTGCAGAGTTGGCGGGGAGAGATACGATTAGGGATTTTGTCTTTTTAGAGGAATATGTTGATATTCTCACATGTGTTATTAGTATTGATCAGGATTGTGTTCTTGTCATTGCTAATGATAGAACACATCAAGATAATATCATAGAACCTCACGTTCAAGAGATTATTTCAGAAGAATAAACTCTAACACCTCAAGAACTCATGTCATTAAGGAGATACACTAAGGAGTGAAAAAGTGCAGTACCGGACGATTACATTGTATTTCTTAAAGAACATGAGGTAGACATTGGAGTGATGGAAGATGACTCGATCAACTTCCGTCAAGCCATCAAAATTTCTAACTCTTAGAAGCGGATCGATGTCATGAATGAGGAGATAAATTCAATGAATGACAATGATGTGTGAGATCTTGTCCCATTACCAGAAAGTGTGAAACTCATTGGTTGCAAAAGGATATTTAAGACCAAGGGGGATTCAAAAGGTAATGTGAAAAGATACAATGTCCGTCTTATCGCAAATGACTCTACACATAAGGAAGGCGTCGACTATAAATAGATTTTCTTTCTGGTTTCTACGAAAGACTCTTTCAGAATTATAATGGCATTGGTGACGCATTTCAATCTAGAACTGCATCGGATGGATGTGAAGACACTGTTTTTCATTGATGACATTGAAGAGACAATTTCTATGGTATAACCAGTAAACTTTGGGTCGGGAGACCTAAAAAATATGGTTTACAAACTTAGAAATCCATCTATGGACTCAAGCAGGCATCTCGACAATGATATTTCCAGTTTCATGAAATGATCATCTCTTTCAGTTTTGAGATGAATTTGGTCGTTGATTGTATATACCATAAGTTCTATGTGAGCAATCATATTTTCTTGGTTTTATTTGTCGATGACATCTTACTTGCCAGCAACGATATAAGCTTATTGCACGACACTAAGAGATTTCTAGCTAATAATTTTGGGATGAAAGATCTTGGCGATTCTCTTTTGAATTAGGGATCCAAATACATTGCGATCGTATTTAAGTATTCTATAAGCATATAAACCGTTGCACAGCACAATGTGAGTTATATGTTTACACAGTCTTACATTGCATGAGGAATCAATAAAGAAGAAACAAAATTTTGAAATGCGTTACTTATTTATTTGAAAAGATGACCAAATTACCATCAATGATATTTAGGGAAAATAAACTTCACACGCATTAAGTTTGTCTTTGATGTCAATT
The DNA here is from genome assembly GCA_003255025.1 of Datisca glomerata. Classification (NCBI taxonomy): domain Eukaryota; kingdom Viridiplantae; phylum Streptophyta; class Magnoliopsida; order Cucurbitales; family Datiscaceae; genus Datisca; species Datisca glomerata. The sequence continues at coordinate 1,195,173 of QANY01008539.1, forward strand.
TAAATACTAAAGTTTTAAATTTATCAAAATATTTTCTAGACTTATAAATCATTAGCGATATCTCATGAACACTTATTAATTATTTCTATTATCCACGTGATCCACAATTTCTCTACTTATGCATAAAGAATGTCAGTTTCCATTCAAAGAGTAAGAAATCTAATGCCTTTTCCAATTTGCCACGTAAATAACTAACAAATGGTTATTTATTTCTTCTGAAATAGAGATTCAGAGAGTGTTAATGAAGTGTTAACAAATTTTATGTTCAAGGATGAGGTTAACAAAATGTTAACGAACAAAAATTTTAGAGGTCCTGAACA